>JANHFL010010064.1:10639-31445 GCA_032468155.1 Oxyrhabdium leporinum | reverse complement strand
ACCTGTCTCAGAGAACTCTAGTGATACAACATGTATCTCTGACCTACATATCTTCTACTAGCATAAATACATTAAACAACTAAGGAGACATAGTACATTCTTGCTTTACTCCCTGCTCAGTGCTGAACTATTCTCTCAGCATTTAATTTATTCTCATGCTTGCTTTATTTCCACTGTTTATATTGCTCTTATTACACTCAGCAATTACATGTCCAGGGGCTCCTGCAGCAATCTGAGATTTTGTCAAAATGGAATTAAATCTGCACTGGCACAATGGAAGTACAAAGGGATGGAGTTTGAATCATGTTCACGCACATTTCAATATGTCCTCCCCATTGCTCCCTGGCACATGCCTATGCAACTCTTGTATCCATATTAATGCCAACATGTCATAAATTTCCCATTCCTATTCATTTTTATCATACACTTTCAGAAAATCAACGAAAGTGCATTTTCTGTAAATTAACAAATACATTTTCATTCACACATTCATACAATAATAGCTGAATAAGCATTTGCTGCACTTCTCTAACCCCCTAAATTTGCTTCATGGTTTAATTTTGTGCCAAGAGGCTGATCCAGACCACCCAGGGAAATATAAGTCAGTCAATAAGTAAAGAGAGGATAATAAGCTTTGCAGTCTCAGAACTCTCTGTAGAAGTAGTGCAGTAGTAATGGTTTTTTTTTTGTTGATGTACACTTATATCTAATTGTGAATGCCCAATTGGTCCTGATTTATTAGGAGAAGGGGTGAGCTTCCTATGTTATATACATGATTTAAGTTCAGCCCACCCCAGCCATGTTGTTGTACTAGGGGAGGACATATAATGTTTGGAATTTTAACACGCTAAGGTGCCTGTTCTTATATAATGGCTGCCATGAGAGAGGCTTATCCCTTTATAAATGAATATTGGAAGCAAATCATGGAAATGCCAGTATTCTCAGTTCCCCAGTGCACTTGCCTAGATCTCATATCAGCTTGAGACTTTGCGCAACTTGGCTAGGAACACTGGGAGTTGCCATATGAATGGCAGCCACGTATGACCAAAATGACAGTGTAAGAAGTTGAGAAATAAAATAGCAAGGCAGCAGACAAATGACATGTACTTATAGCAGACTGAAATAAGAAAGCATAAAATCATGAGACAAATCCAGATATAATATTGCAGTGCTGTATATTAAATGTCCAAGATTTGGGTTAAGAAGAAGAGATTGAGGGGGAAAAAAGATAGACCTAAACATGATAGACCAAAATAAACATGATAGACCAAATAATAAATTATTTTAAATTAAAAGACCACCCCTTGAGGTATAATATAGACAGCGGAGTTTGCCTTGTGATAAAACTTTACCTCTGGAGATTTACTGCTCCCACTAACCCAACTTAAGTAAAACTTGAAAGAGCTTAAAGTCTTAAAGACTTTAGTAACAAATAAAGAGGACTAAGGGAAAACCATTTTAAATAAAAAAAAGATTATATGAACAAAGGAAAAACTGTGAGCTTTCTAACTTACTCTGCTATTCTCTTCTTCCATTTTGTGGCACATATTTTAAAACTGCAGCAGTACTACTGCCACTAGCAATAATTGTTGAACTGCATTTGATATGTTGGCTGTCTCATAACTTGTGCATTTCTTTTGTAAAGATTTAGCCATGTGTTTGATGTGATATTGAATGCTGGCTCTTAATTGCAATTATGCATATGAAAATTAATGTTTTTCAACCCTAGCTACAGCATTAACTATACGAGTCTCCAGAGATATCATGACCTGAATTATAACAATGAAATTGGCAAAATGCTAACATACAGCAATCGTGAAGAAATGTAGAGATGTTACTTGATATTGTGGCTGAGATCTTCCAGAGCTGAGTTTATTGCCACAACAGCCTTTTAGCAAGAGGGATGTACAATAGTTGCTCATTCTGTTTTTCGTCAGGTATCCCCTCTAACCAAGTACTTTTAACCATGACACTGAAATAAACTCTGAAATAATACTTCAGTTATTCCCACTGAGATCCAGCACAGTATAGGATATTACAATTCATTTTATTAATACATGGGAGTTTCCCAAGGCAGTTTCCCAAGGCAGCTATAATGCTCTACATAAATGCTTTTAGAAAGTCCTACACAGGCCATTATCAGCAATAAAAGTTCTGTGTTTTAACCCACTTAGATGATCCTCACCTATAAATAGATTTTTAAAAAACCCTTCCTCCTGAGACATAGTAATTTGCAAACATCCTTGCTCTTTATTACCAGACCTGAATAAGGTTATTGTGTTTTAGTGAAAAGTTGGGACATTTCAGTACATAAGATACACAAAGCAACCTTGATTATTGATATATGCAGTACACTAAATCATTGTGTTTAGTAGCACACATGATTGTTGATAAGTTTATCTTCAGCTTGAATTCTGTTGAATTCAGCTGTTACAAAGCTGATAAATATATTAAATGCAAACATTTTTGTTTTCATATAATTACAGAGTTTACATTAATTCCCTTCTACAATTTGAGGATTGACACTTATCTTTGTTTTCTTTTAATACCATTGCTAGCTTTATTTACATGTATACCCAGAATTTGTCTCACTAAACTCAATGTGGTTTACTACTTTGCAGATTTGTAGGCCCCAGACAAATGTTTGTATTTCCTGGTCCTAGATCTCCCACTGCCAATTAGAAAGAAATTGTCTTTGTAACTCCCCACTTTGTCTGTTAACCTATCTTCTCTGAACACATGGCCGAGTATAGAAGAGGGAACAGAAGAATTTCTTGACAGTTAGAACAACTAACCAATGGTTAGTTGGTCCAGAAGTTGTGGGTGCTTCAACACTAGAGATTTTTAAGAAGAGATTGGACAATTTGTCTTAAATGTATAGGGTTTGCTGCTTGAGCAGGGGGTTGGACTGGATGATCTCCAGGTCTCTTCCACTTCTGTTATTCTGTTAAGGAGCAGCTACCTTTGTATATTTAGGGCATTTCCCCTATAGCAGAATTTTCATTGTTCAAACTGTCTCTGAATTTTGAAGCAAACTGTGATGTCTTCACTTTTGCCAGCTTGAGACAAGGAGTGAAATTTTGTACTCTATCTTGCCCAGCTGGATGTCAATAAGCTAAGCCTATACAAAAGGAAAAGACACATTCCCCAGCCCCAGCTCTGGTAGTCCCACAGTACTTGGTGTGGTGCTAAAGCTAGGAGGAGATTTTGTCAATTTTATCCCTCTTCCTTTTCTCTAGGCAACGGAGGGAGAGCTGAAACTAGACTTTCCCTTCTAAGGCCCAAAACAGGCAGAGGTGGTGAAGGATCTTCAGTGGGATCAAGGATCTAATAAGCAACAGATACCTTTCCAGCAGTTTCAGTGCACTACAGCTGAGTGGAAAATATTGCAAATAGCACGAGAACACAGAAACCAAGATCTGCTTTCAAACTAGTCTAGAGTCCAAGAATAGAATGCAGAGGCAAGAAATAACCACAATAGTAATTAAGAGACAAAAGAGAGGTGAATTCAGGCAAGAATTTTTACTAAGAATAACTCGTCTAATGATTCTTCAGCAATTGAGATTGAATATCTTTCAAGGTAGCATTCATGCTTTTAAATCTGATAATATAGTAATAATATTTCAAATGCCTCAAGCAAAAGCCTCACAAATCTGGCCAGAAATCCACTGTACATGATATCCTGCTTCTTAAAGTAAACAACTAGATAGCAGATTGCTTGGCCACTAACCTCAGTGTTAAGAACAATGTTCACAGCAATGAAGCAATGAAAGTGTTGCAATAAAAACATTGTTTGTGGCAGCATTAGAAGCTTTGTTTTCCTAGGTAAATAATTAGAAAAGTATTTTGCTATAATGTCCATATTTTCCCCCTTTAACATGCTTCAGGAAGAAGTTTGGAAACTTTTTTTTACCTATTTCAAAATTAGAATTAGAATATGACTTTATTATGTGGCAAAGTTTACACTGCAGAATGACAAACAAACAAAGGAAAGCCACACTATTAAAGAAAGGAAGAATAGTTTATCTTTGTTAATTCCTAGGAAGAAATAATAGTTTATTGTGATCTAAATCCAAGATTTCTAGCTTGGTCCACATCTACTGATATGTGGAGCATCACAGTACCACAAATAGTTCTTGGCCAATTACATTTTTTAATTCTGTATGACTTGGCCAAATATTTTGCCATTTTTTTTCTTCCTTGTTTTCAGAGTTTTCCAAGCCAGATGTTTTCAGGCCTTGGATTCAGATGCTGTTTTCAGTGTTAGGACTTAAGTCTTGCATGCACTGATTGGCATCTGAGATTATGGATAGAGGCTTTTAGGACAGAGCAGACTGATTTCCAGGAAAGTTTGAGGCCTAGCATGTCTCTTGTTTAGAAACAATTCCCAGAGGACAACTTTGAACTTTATATAGCAATAAAATGGTCAATAATGCAAACTGCCAAATAAAATCTTGCCAGTGTCCACCTTGCCTTTGTAGCTTTCCTGTCTATAAAAAGAAGTGTTATGTTTGCTCATCTTACACCTCCTATACTCTTGTACAGCTTCCTCTGAGGCTTTACTGCTTCGCAGCAGGATGTTAATTTCCTGTTTTGAATCTGTCACAGATGAATTCAGTTGCTGTTTAAAAGAAGTGGAAGAAGGAGGAGGGAAGTAAAAAAGAAAAAAAAGAAAAAAAGAAAAAGAAAAAGCACCCTGCAAGGCTGACATAGGGACTAATCAAGCCTTCATGTTTAAAGGAGGCTATAGTGTTTCCTAACAGAATAGCAAGGGATAAATTCTCTTTAGACCAATTTTTACAAAGGGCTTCATCACTGCCCCATTCCCTCAGCTGCTTCTTTCCTCCCAGTTACATAGAGGGTATAAAGCAAGTGGTGTTTGTATTTGGAAAGATGGTTTGCAGTCTGCAGTCTGCTTTTTCTCTTGAGCTTTTACAACTGATAGTGGGCCACTACTGTAAACTTGAATTATGAAGGAGGACGTCAAAGAAAGAGAAGAAAGACAGAAAGATTTTGACAATGGTTGAATGAAACAAAATGAGGTTCAAATTATATGTTATCTTTATGTTTTGTTTCTGTAAAGAGGAAACACTCATGCATAGCGTTACTGAAATATTTTTTTTCTCTTGTGCTCTTCTATATTAAAACAAATGAGACTATCTCATTAGTCATTCTCCTGCCAATGTAAAATGGGTGGCAACGGCAGCAACTCCTTTCTACTCCTACTCCTCCTCCTCCTCTCCCCATATATAAATAACAAGCCAACTGTTAAGTCAAGATTTTAATCCTGGACTTGTAGAAATTTAAGAGGCCTCATTTATCTGCTTGCCACAGAGGTGGCCCAAGAGATTTATTCCTGCCTTTTCAAATGGATTGTCTCATTTTGTAACTTAGCATATGACATTGAAATATTGTCATGTGTCAAATATTGAAGTAACAAGTATTACAATTGCATGTGGTGACCAACAAATATACAACCTCAGAGCAGAGCTACATGTTACTCTAGTAAATATAAATTCTCAAAATGTGTTTGTCAAGACGATGTGAATGGGGGATGAAAACAGCGAGGGGACTCTCATGTATGCTTTCTCATACTCTGAGGAATAGAAGCATGTATTATTATTATGGTTTGTCACACAACCAGCCAGAGATTTAGACTGGATTTTGTATTTTTAATCTGCCTTTCAAGTCCTTCCCAAGGCCCTGAGATGGTTTGATGCAGTTGTTTGGTGTTGTTGTTTGATGGTGTTAAAGGTATCTTTGCAGAACCTAAGCCATTTTTAAGTAAAGTTATCTTTTTCAGTTGATTGGTGGTGACTTTATCAAAGCCATGGTACCCCAGTTACTTTGGGATTGCACCTAAGGCACCTATTATTATTGATAATAACTTTACTCTCTTTTGCCACAGTGGTTCTGTTTCTATTTGGAATTCTTTCTCTTCTATTCTGTCTCCAGCTACTACCGCATCCACTGTCCACACTTCTATTTCTTTCTTATTCAACATTTAAAAGTCTGGGATGTTATGTGACAGATGTTTTTCCGTTTGAAGTCCTAGAGCACTTAGGCTCATTTTCTATTATTGTGTCTATTTTGAGGACCCACCAATTCTTGCTTGCAGGCAAATGGTATTTCTTGCAGATACTCCAATGCACCATTGTTGTTACTTTGTCCACCACTTAAAGTCCATTGGTACTGACAAAATTGGCATCAGTCAATTGCAAAAACAGCTTTATTTGAAACGACTTACATCCTGTAGCAATACCTTTAACCTCACCAAATAAAACAATCTGCCTATCCCAGATCCTTGGGAAAGACTCAAAAGGTGGATAAAAATGCCAAATCCAGTCTGAACATCTGGCTGACTGTGCAACGAACTCTAATAATAAGGTATCCTATTAGCTCTTGTGCATTGTGCAAGAAGACTCATTGTAAGGTTTTATTACCGCAGCATCCATTGGTCGGGCAGCAAGTAGCAGGTATAGAAGCATCGGGAAGAAAAGCAAAAAGAACTAACTCAGGGCATATTCATTTCATCCCGGACTCATCGGCTAAGATTGGCAGGCCTCAGAAAACAGGATAGCAGATACCAAACCCTTCTGTTAATTATGCTGCATTTTCAAACATTGCTTCCAAATGGTATTGAGTTTTAAAGCACAGAGGGCAGTGAATGTGTCCCATAGGTCATGTTTCAGCACCTTTATTAATTCCCCCCACCCCCTTCATTTCCAGTGAATACAGCACAGTTAAATGTGTCATGGGAATGCAGCAACAGTCATTGTGTAAGGTGGATTTTACTTCTCACCTGGGAAGTATTTTCCCCCCTTTCCATGCAAGTCCAGTTGTATCATGATAAGTCACATGAGAGATCTTCTTTCATTCCATTCAAATGCATGGAATATAAAGAGGGGAATACAGTTTGAAAATGCTTAAACTAAGCCTAAAGCAAGACAAGGGTGGGAGGGTAACATTAAATGGATTTCTACAGCAGGAAAACAACTAGTGCAAATGTATATCTAGAGATTTTTTTCATAATTAGCAGTATCATGGGCAAAACTCAGCTGATATCCTATAAAACACTCCCTGTAAAGAAAGAATCCTGCCTTCAAGAGAAAAATAATCTGCTGCAATTTGAGCGCTGGGACAATAATATCCATAGCCAAAAACACCTCTTACAGAAAGAATTTTCAAATCCTCCCAAACAACCAAACAATAAAGACAAGTTTTATTATAAAAATACTCAGGAGAAGGAATAAAGTGGAAGTTTTTACTTGCAAATGTTCTCATGATAAACGTCTCCCTTCTGAATTTATGCTTCAGTGTACATGAGTCATGTTGTTTGGTTATTTTATGTAATGAATGATTTTGTGGACTAAGTTTGTAAAATCAAAAATGCCTTTTGGTCCATGATTTCATAATATCTAACCTACATACAGCTCACATCAGTATAAGACAATGCTGGGCTGCAGTAATAAGAGGCAGATGGAAAAAAAAAGTCATGAGCTTTTGAGCTGACTTTTTCTGTGAATACATGTGAGCATTAGGCTGAAAATAGTGGTTATATGGGAAAGTTCCTAGTGAAACTAACCAAAGAAAACTTTCTATTATTTATGGAGGTTGTGTGTGTGTGTGCATGTGTGCGCGTGTGTTGATGGTGGTGGTAAGAAGCAGTGCAGAAATATAAAGAAGTATTATAAAGGGAAGACATATTCATCTGGATTTCATGCCTATGTCTTCACTGATGCAAGGAAATTGTATAATAAGAGCCTTAGCCACAACTGAAATTCATTCATGAAAGTATCTTCTAATTAAACATTCACTCTTGGTTCCTCTTCAAGGTAAAGAACTGTAATGATGACTTCTGAGTAAACATCGAGTTCCATTGTGTTTTTGCCAAAATATTTTGATTGTTCTTGCCGTTTATTTCCTCATTGGTCATCCATTGTGGTCATCCATGTAACCACTGCTGTTTCCTACTACTGATTGAAAGAACTGAAATTTCCATGCTTATTCAGCATTAGAAACAGATGAACAGAACATGAAGACATGAATCAGGTCTATGGGAACTGAAAACAAGATTAATATAGTTAAAGCAGGTCTGTTTTGTGGCTTGCATTTTATATTAGTATATCAAAACAAAATAAAAATAAGTAAAATTCATAAACATATGGGATTAGGCTATGATTCATAAGATCTAAACTCTGATTGCAGAGTGCTGTAAACTTGTTAATCCATTTGAAATCAAGTTGGATGCTTTTCATACAGCTTTACAGGTCTGTGTACCAGTCTCTTTGTGTATGAGTATGTGTAAGAAATTGTGTGTGAGAAAGGCAAGAGGGAGGGGGAGAGGGGGAGAGGGGAGAGAGCGAGCGAGAGAGATGTTTTTGATAATTTACCCAAACACAGAAATATGTACTTATTTCCAAGTATTAGTTTCTGTTCAGGAAACATCAAGCAACAGTCCAGGCTTTATCAAGTAATTTACATGACAGGAAGAATAACTGGTGAAAGCTGCAAGTTAATGAAGGAGGTTTTCATAGAATTAGGAGGGATCAAATGAGATTATGAGGAAACCCCTAGATACCCAGAAATGTTAAATTGGAACATTTCCATCCTCCCTATCTCCTCAAAGCAGTTGGAGCACAAACACATACTTTCAAACTGATCAAAGTAAAAAAACAGAAAACAGGTAACATTCACTGGCTCAATTCATTAAAAAAATATCAAAGGGAAAGAAAATGTTCAGTCTTGTATTCATATCACTATTTTTATTTTGTACATTTGCTTGCCTCTAACAAAATATCCCAACAGTTCACATAGGGGAGAGTTCTAAACAGGTGTCAAGCCAACTTTAACTGAAAGATCTGTAGGAGTTCCTGAAAATGGGAACACCAATTGCCCTCATGCTCTACAGAACCACCATGTAGAGGGGGCGTGCATAAGTGCACTAACGTGCCTGTTGTCCCTGTCATTGTATTTTTATTCTTTTGTTCTTATTCTCATTTTTGTTTGACAAATTCTAATAAATAAATAAATAAACACCATCGGTATCATGGGATTACAGAAGTTCAGACCTGCTTTTGTACTAGCATAAAATTCTTAAAAGCTCTTGGTTTCAGCCCTTTGTGTTCTGCCATAAAAACAATAACTGGTCTTTCATTTCTATGATCCTAATCATACCGTACATATCTTTTGTTTCCCCAAAATAATGGCTTTAAGAATATTTAATTCCAGACATCATCCTGATAAGTGTGTCAAGGATCCATAGCTTTGATAGAGATCAGTTTGGTGAGTGCTGACTCTCCCAGAACTGATAGCCTTCATAGATACTGCTATGTCTATGACTATCCTCAGATTTCATTTTTGGCATTGCAATCCGTTTGCCTGGTTTATTGTTAAGTTGTGCAAAATGAGCATGGTTTTATGTGCTGATTGCTTCTGTGGTTTCTTCTGGCTGAAAAAATCAGAAGAACAATGCAACAACTTTCAAACAAGCCATTGATAGAGTATTCTCAATTAAGTCATCTACTCAAAGAAACAAGCCAGTGGGCACATGTGCATAAAGCAGATTTTGTTTCAGTTGTGTTGTGTAAATATATCATTGTCTTATCAGCGACACAGACAGAATGCTCTTGGTTGCTATTTGGACTGAAATTATTATAACTAATTTTTAAATACAAACATTTACACATATGCATGTATTAGAGGTAAATGTAAAGAAATGAATACTATTTAAATTAATGCTAATAAAAATCTATAATCCATGCGTCAATGTACTTGTTAATAATGTTATTTTCATAAGCACTGGGGATTTTTCAAGACTAAGATTTCTATTTTTTTTAATATTTATATACCTGTGCATGCATACAGACACCAACAGGACAAAGTAATTATGCTGAAATTTGCAATTGTTATGGTGAAATCTCCATGTCAGTTGTGTCTGCTGGTGATTTCATGAATACGTCCCCACTGTTTTTTGGCAACAAGATGAAAGTGGTTTTCTTCTCCCTTCTTCCAGGATAGCTTTTCAAATTTCTATAGCTAGATCAGTGTTTCCCAACCATAACAACTTTTAAGATATGTGGATTTCATCTCCAAGAATTCCGTAGCCAGCATGTTATAATCTGTCTATGTATACATTCATTCTCCAACCCCTGTTTGTTTTAATCTGTAAATCCCACAAAAAAACTTCTATTCAAATATTTTTTTAAAAAAATACATATAATCTCCCAAATGTAAATTGCTCACTATCAGCATTTTCAAATTTCTTTTTAAGCTAAGAACTGCATCAAATTATTTGAATAATGTGATAGATGTGGTAGATATCATGATACTTGTATTAAGGATAATTATGAAAAATAACTGATCAGCCAATAGTTCATATTAGAATTCACAAAAACTGTATTCCTCATGACACATATTTGCTAGTCCATATGTTTTTCATTCTGATGTACCTGACTTGATGTATGGTCATAATTAAAACTGAGTTTTATTAAGAGGTTCTATTTTTCTTTAGTTTTTACTTGACTGTAGCCTACACAGTTGTGATGACTAAAACAGTCAAAGTTGGATGGTATATGCTAGTTTATCAGCTAATGGCTATTTTCTCTAAGCATGTTCAGGCCTTACATATAATCATTTTTTTAATTACTGAAGGAAATAACATTTTCTATTTTTGGTTTATGCTTAGCATGAAATAAATTTTAATTGTTTAGGTAGTGTTTGCCAACAAATCTAATAATGTTTGGGTCTGACACTTCTGTCATTTATATTTCATCAGTGCTGAAATTTCCATTTCCATTCCATGTCAGTCATCAGTTTGTAAAACCATCCCCCCACATAATTATATGCAATTGAAAATTCCCATGATTATGTGTAATCGATTAATTTACCATTTAATAATGTTACAGAATTCATAATATGAATTATCACTACATCAGAATTCTTGCAATAATTTAAAGAAATCTACCATTTACCTCAAACTGTTTCCCTTGATTTGTATCACACAATATTTCTACTATAGTTAAGAAATAAATGGATTCCCTCAGCTCAGACCATTGAAAAGCAATCCCAGAGACTTTTGCAAGAATAATCGAAAAGCACTGATGACTCGGCTTTTCCCCCAAGCCCTGGGATAGGATGAGATGGCTGTATTGTATGTTGGACTGTACGTTGGACTGTATGTATTAACTAGGTGTCAAATTTTTGTTTTTAATATTTGTGGTTTAAATAATTTAGTATGGTTTATATGTTTATATGTTTAGTATGGTTTATATGGTTTATATGGTTTATATGTTTATATTGATATTTTTAAATTCTTGATTAAAACCTGCCCAGAGTTTGACATCAGCTATACCTAGGGGTGTCAAACTGGTGGCCCATGGGCCGGATGCATCACATGCAGGCCACACCTACCCTAGCTCCACAAATGGGAAAAAGTCAGAAAACGTCACATGACAGTAATGTGACGCCACGGGTTTGACACCCCTGAGTTATATAAATATTTTAAATAAATGAATCAAGAAACCAGTAGGGATTTTAAAAGGGCCAGAAACATCAGAGAATCATAAGTTATGGGGAATGTGAAAAGTTTGGTTTGCATATGTATAGTTAGATACAAAATAACAATTATATACCCAGAGTCATTTTGCAGAATGAGATGGGCAACATATACAGTACATGAAGTAGGTAAGTAAGTAAAGGTTTAGAGTAATTTTTAGAGCCCAATCATTGCTCACTACCAAAAATAGGTTGTCAGTACAATGAACAATAGGAGAGAAAGACAGGCGAAAAGGAAAAAAGGCTGAGAAGAGAAAAAAACATTCAAAACCATCACAATTAAAGAGGATTAAGGCAGGAATTGGGTATGCTAGTATAGAGAAAAGAAGGACTAGGGGGTGACATGATAGCAGTATCCCAAAATTTGAGGGGCTGCCACAAAGTAGAGCAGGTCAACTTGTTTTCCAAAGCACCAGAAAGCAAGAGAAGAAACAATGGATGAAAACTAATCAAGGAGAGAAGCAACCTGGAATTAAGGAGAAACTTCCTAACAGTAAACACAATTAACCAGTGGAAGAGCTTGCCTTCAGAAGTTGTAGGTGCTTCATCATGGGAGGTTTTTAAGAAGAGATTGGATAATCACATGTCTGAAATAGTATAGGGTCTTCTGCTTGAACAGGCAGTTGGACTAAAAGACCTCCAAGGTTCCTTCTAGCTCTACTCTGACTAAGATTTGAAGATCCGAGATCTTCAAATCTTCAGGTTAATGAAGGCACATTTTTTGCCCTCTATCAATTTATTTTGCATTTCGGACTCAGTACTGAAATTTGCCACAGCTGATAAGAGTTTAGATGAGAATGTGAACAAAGCAATTGGCTCCGTCAGACCTTCCCCTTGCAGACCTCCCCCTTCCCCTTCCCCTTGTATGTTTATATGCAACACATATTAGATTTATTATTTGTACAAGATTATCTATTTAGAGAGGAAAATCTGTGGCTTATCTGGACAACATTTAGTAATTCTTTCTCCCCCCTCCCTTTGGAGTAAACCCACTTAATCAGTCCCTCCCTCTATGAAGGTTGATACTACCAACTAGCCTCACAATGATTAGAAAACAATTTGTCCATGAGAAATAACAGATGGAAATGACCGTTGTCTGATGCATGCACACTGCTTTATAGTAATTGTAGATATAAAATGTGTCCTCCTGCAGGGTCATGATAATTTTATGATAAATATACAGTAGTCATTAAAGTTATGTAATTCCAAACTATTTATCCCCATCCCTCAACTGAAGTTGAAATCCCATGACGTTGATAATCTGGAGCAATCACTACCAGCCTGGAGAATAAATGAAGGATTACTAACAATGGCGAATGGAGTAAAAGAACCTTTTGATTTTGACTAATGGGTTGATTTGGATTTATTCTCTCAGAATGGAAGGGTTTATTTTAAATATAAATGAAGAAATGGAATGTTGCAAAATTTACTTGCTCTTCACTTCTGCTTTTCTTTCGTAGTGCTGGCAGGATGCTGAAACAATAGATTGTCCCATGATATGAGGCAGGTTTGAATAATTCTGCATATTTCCATTATATCCTCCTTTCCACACAATTGCTGACTCCATAGCAGATAGCTGTGGAATTGTCTACTTTTCAGAAAATTTGGGTGCAAAACACCCAATTCAGACTCTTAGTTGAAAGCCAATGAAGAAAACGTCAAACATTAAAATTCATGGCTTCAGTGTATGCGTAGAATGGAGACATCAGGGGCTTGTGCTGGATTTTTCCCCTCCTCTTCTACCATTTCAAATCCTTAAACAATATTTACAAGCTCTCTGAGCTTGCCGTATTCCCAGATTTGGTTGTGTTGAAAGCAGCCTTGCAAAGCCGTAAAGACAATTTATGACTCCTGCTGTGACAAAATGCATGTACTCATCCCTCTGGCTTACTATAAAACACAAGACTGCTTAAAAGATAGTAGTATTAGCCCAGTGACAAAAGATGCATAAAGGCCTATCAGGCTAAGGAAGAAAGGCAGTGTGTGTGTGTGTGTGTGTGTGTGTGTGTGTGTGCGGTGTATTTCTTTTCCTGCCTTGTTTTATAAATAGTTCTCATTAGCTCTGGATTCTATTTGATATATTGTGTGTCATTTCTAGAAAATAATGTAAAATAGCAGTTAAGAGAAGAATGCGTCTGAATGTACAATATATTAATTCTCTTATCACTAAATAGGCATAGCCCACTGGTCCACTCACTCTGCATCTAATATCAGAGGAAATAATGTTTAAGTCAACATGAAAAACCCTGGATAGGTCTAAGGTATAATAACTTTTCTTCCCACCCCTGAAATGCAACATTTGTATTTGTAGAACAAAAGAATTATGGACTGAATGAAATGGAAGAAAAAGAGTAAACAATACAATAGACATTCCAAGTCTATCACCTACAGCTGAGCTTTAGTATGTAGAGCATTGTTTCTCAACCCTGATAATTTTAAGATGTGTGGACTTCAACTCCCAGAATTCCCCAATCAGAGATATACTTTCAGACTTGCAAGATTGCTGTCAGCCCCTTGAAGTAGTCCAGACAAGAAACTCCAACCATGAATACTAACACTACCTTCATTGTAAGACTATAATAACAGAATCTTGCAAGACCGAAAGTACATCTCTTCCACCTCAAGTTTACAGTCTAAGAATTGTTTTCCATTTCTCCATTGCTTTTGTGGGTTAAGCTGCCTCTTATCTGACTGTTGCCTATGCTGCTGCTCTTCTATCCCCTCCTGTTTCTCTAGGATAGGACTGTCAAACTTGCGGCCTGTGGTCCAGATGCGTCACATGCTGGCCATGCCCATGCCCAGTTTAGTGAAGGGGGAAAAGTCCCGATATGTCATGTGATGCAGCCATGATGATGTAGTTTAACACCTCTGCTCTAGGATATTCATACAGACCATTACACATATGTATAGTAGATGGTAGAGATGCCTAAAGGTTTATAAAGATAGATAGATTTTGAAATAAAAAGGGAAGTCTTTGGTAATGTTATTCTCTAAGTAGAATAATTTGAAAACTGTCATTCTCTTTTTAGAAAAATCTTGAAAAGAAAATATAATAATTGCTGATAATCTGATATTGTCCTGCTCTGTCAGCTTCCTTTAAGATACGCTAGATAACAATTCAATTTCTTTTGATACACTGACTTGAATGGATCTGTTGTAAGTTTCGATTTAGCTTCATGGATATTTCTTTGGTTTTTATTTAAAACATTTATGGATAACTATCTATGGAAGTTAAAATAGCATCAGGTGGTGTAATGTAATTTTCATGGAGAAGACTATTTTTATTTCATTCAAATTGTGCCATAAAAAACCTTCTGCTTATTATTGACAACAGAAATAATTCTCATTGGCAGTACATGAATTTTAACAATGAAAGAAATGACAGGGGACATGAAAAAGGAGACTACTGGAAGTGACAGTCGCTACTACAGTGCCAGAGATTTATGAACAGCTTGCTTTTGTCTGCTTCAAAATTTTCAATTGTTATTCAATTCTCTTTTACATAGCCATTACTAAAACCAAACTAATATAATGCCATGGAATTGATGATTGGATTCTAGCACTATTACAATCACATTGAGACAGTTGCTTCACTCTAAGACTTATTTCATTTCATTTCATTTCATTTCATTTCATTTCATTTCATTTCATTTTATTATTTATTTTATTTTATTTTATTATTTTATTCATTCATTCAATTTCTATAGCCAGCCAACTCAAGCAAGTGACTCTGAGTAGCTTATAATTCTTAAAATTATAAAACAATTAAAAAAAACATTTAAACAATAAAAACATCCACAAAATAAATGTCAACAAATAGTAAACCCAAATAACAGGACTCTTAACATATTCTGAGGCTCGGGCCTGGATACATGGCCAAGATTTTAAAGCTTTGTGATAAACCAACAAGGTTGGAGCCATTCTCTAATCTCCAAGGAGAGAATATTCCAATATTAAGTGCATGCTACTTTGCCTTGCCACTATTCTCAGTAGAACTGATTTATGTTGCTGAACCTTCAGAGAATGCTTACGCCTTGGCAGATTTGGAGTGTTTAATTTGCAGTAAAATCACGTGGGTTATATGTATGTATGTATGTATGTATGTATGTATGTATGTATTTATTTATTTATTTATTTGTATTTGTAATTCACCTCTATCATTCCATGTCAAGGAAGTGTAGGGTATTATAGTGGTCTACCTTAAAGTTACTAGTGTTATGAACCACTGAAAGCTGGTTATATGTCCAGTTTTTTTAAAAATAAAAGCAGAAGATTTATCTGTTTCATAAAGTTATTCCAGGCTATACTTTCAGCACTCCAAGAGAATATTAGAAACCCTTAATTCCCATTCTTTGTTTCTAGTGGAATATGACTTAAATTAATCTGTTCTATTCACACTTATCTCCCCTCCTCCTTCTGTTTTCCACAAATGTATCTCTTTTCCCTCTTTTTTATTTCATTAACTTGTAAGCATTTTCTGTATAATGTTTTCAGAGAACTGTGATGATTTCAAAGTAATTAATATTATGCAACACAAAGAAAAAGTAAGTAGTACAGAAAAAAAATTAAAGGCAAGAAATAATAGAAAAGAAAAGGAAACCAAATTAAATCTAGTTTATGTAGAAAACATTTATTATACTATTTTATAACTTTTTAAACCTGCAAATCAATGTTTCTATATCTGCATATATTACATATGCATATACTGTGGTTCTACATCTATACATACTCATATACACTCTTCATAGGTTTTACATCTTAGCATTCTAAACTTATTTCATTTCTCTTTTTGGGGTCTTATCAACTCCATCCAACCACAACTTAGTCTTTCCCTTTATCTCAACATCTTCATTATGTATTTAATCTGTATTCAATCATCACTCATTTATTTTTGAATCAATCGCATCTTGAATTACCACACAAAGTACTTTTATCCTGTTCCCACTTCATCCAAATTTCTTCTGTTTCTCTTAAAATACTCAGCTGTTGCTTTCATACAACAAATTAAGCATAAGCAGACAGTTATATACATTTTAACTTTTTTGACAAACATATTCTTTGTAATAGACCACATACTACCACCATTTGGACATCTTAAAGTCTCTCCATCCATTTTTTTCAGATTTAATACATGCTGTATCAAGATGCACAAATTTATCTACTTGCTCTAATTCTTCTTTATTTATACAAAGCTAGTGATCATTCACTTCATTCTCTATGTCTAATACAACTATTTCATTTTTGATAGATTATTTTTAAGGACTTTAGTCCTTGTTCCACCATATTAAAAGCCTAACAGTGTAACATTCCCTCAAAGTCATTCAGGTTCTTAGCCAATGGATCAGCATCATCTGCATACAAAAACATGCACACACATGTCCCTAATCGCTATACCTCTGACATCACCACAAGTATATAAGTGTACATTTATCCTTTCACGTTGAACAATCCAGAAAACATCACCCAACTTTATTTTACTTCCAGCCTAGTACTGAACTGCTTATTAAGCATTCAGTTTATCTTGATGCATACTGTACTTCCATCAAACCTTCAGGATCATCTTCTTCAAGCAGAATCTGCTTGATTTACATGATCAGTCCAGGAAAGAATCCCTATCTCTTGAGGTAGCCAGTTGGTGGAATACCTTGTTCTGCTAGCTTTTATTAAAGGAAAGAATAATGTGTTTTCTGCCATTCTTTGGAGCTTCAACATTTCACTATTTTTAGTTAATTGTTTGTAATTGCTTGTTTTTTGATTGTCTGTTTGGGGGACAGTCAATGTAAGCTACCTGGGTTCTATTACATTAGACAGAATGCTGATTTAGAATTTCCCATTATTTCCCCATAGCAAAGTAGAATACTTTTTAATGGATCTCTCCTATGAAAAAAATATTCTGGAACAGCAGGGAACTATCACATGACTGGAAAAGGGCCGATGTAGTTCCCATCTTCAAAAAGGGAAAATAAATGGAAACTATAAACCTATCGGCCTGACCTCAATACCCAGATTCTGGAAAAAATAATCAAGCAACAAACCTGTAAACACCTAAGAAGCAAACAAAGCCATAAGCAGAAGCCCACGTGAGTTGGTCAAAAAGATATCGTGCCAGACAAATCTTATTGCACTCTTTGACAAAAATGGACAAAATTAGTGGACCAGTGAAATACTCCATCTATTTGGACTTCAGTAAGGCATTGGATAAAGTTGACCACAACCTACTACTTGATAAGATAGAAAAATGTGGGATTAGAGACAGCATCACCATCAGACGGATTTGTAACTGGCTGACCAACTGCACTCAACATGTAGTCCTTAATGGAACTGCTTCTACATGGAGTGAAGTATGCAGTGTGGTACCGCAAGGTCCTGTCTTAGTCCCAGTACTCTTCAATATCTTCATCAATTATTTAGATGAGGGGATAGAAGGGAAACATCAAATTTGCAGATGCTACCAAGCTGGCAGGAATAGCCAATATTTGAGAAGATAGGCTCAAGATACAGAAGGATCTTGACAGACTTGAATACTGGACCCTATCTGCATTTGGCTGCACTTGTATACTCCTTCTACCAACTTATTTATTTTCAGGAGTACATTTTGGCTTCATAAAGATTTTACACGGGTGAGAACCTAGTTCACTTTCTGGTAAAACATGCTCCCTAGGAGAGCCATTTTGTAAGTGTGAGTTGTCATAAGAATATAAGAATGAGATTAAACCATGTCAAGGACTACCTGAGTAAGCACTCTTTCTCTTGGTGACCCACCAATGTAATTCTCTCTTTACATTGTAACTGGTATTTGGGAGCACATTGCCTATCACCTGCAAGTTACTTTGAAACGTCAAGACCAATAGCCTTGATACACCTTTCCAGAATAAATTTATCTAATCTCTTTCAATGTTATTCAGGACAATGGTCATCATATTGCTTCATGGTAAAAATTCTACAGTTTATGTAAAAGAAGAAGTACTTCCCTTTGTCTATTGTGAATCTATATCAAATCTGCTTCAGTGTATGACACCTAATTACATATTTAAAATGGAAGACAAATTTCTCCCCATGGTTTCATGTACCTTAATTATATTTCCCGTTAGTCATTTTTGTTCTAAGATCCAAACATTCTACCCTTTTCACATATTTGGATTCCCTAACTGTTTTTGTTGCCTTCTTGTGCAGTTTTTCTATTGTCTATATATTATTTCAAAAAGGTAGTGACCAGAATTGTACAGAGTATTCCAAATGTGAATATATCATAGATTTTTAAAAGAACAGTGCATTGTTGACATTCATAGATCACAAGGCTTCTGCTTGGAACTGTGTACTGGATTTATGCTGATTTTTTTTGGAATTAGTTTGCCACTGCCTTCTTTCTAGGGCTGAGAAAGACTGACATAAAGTCTTCTAACAGGCTCCATGTCTAAATCATGACTAGAACCCTCAGTCTTCTACTTTTTAGGCCAGTACCTTTAACCATTACACAAAATAGGCTCTTATTTTTAGAATTAGATTCTAAACTTAATGTTTAGAATACCTTATCTATCCATGGATCCCCATGATTTGGGGACTATGATCTGATCACAGCATGAAATATTTGAGCTCAAGGAATGAAGCTTTTCCAACCATTCAGTGTCTGACAGATGGATTCTATGTTCTAGGCAATTTAGATTTTATGTCTTAGGCAACATAGAATTGTCATGTATAATGGAACTCAAAAGATGGCCCATGGGTAGGTTAAATTCCTAAGGAATCTGTCTTTTGGAGATACATTAAAAAGGTCCCGATCATCCAATCTGGAAATGGAGGAATTCAGTTCAAAGAACGTCCACATTCAGCCTTGAGCAGGATACTCAAAGATACAACCAGTAGTTTGGATTGGAAAGTAATCAGTGTATCTTGGACCCAATGTATTTTCAAGATTACTAAGCATCTAACTAAGGTATGAAATTGTTTAATAACAAACAGTACTGATTGTTTCTCTTCCCATTATCAAATCATATCCTACATGATCAAAGTTATTGCATGCATTTTTCTATGGAAAGTTTTCATCCAGAGGCTTAAAGTTCAGATGTTATTCTAATTGATCTGAAGGATCTGAAGGATTTACTTTATGCTAACCTGCACATTTGAATTTTTGCATGCAGAATTTGCTGGTTGAGCTTTATTCCTAAACTGGGAAAGGAGAAGGATTTGGGGGAATAAGATTGAGAAAGACCCACATATGAAATTGCTGCTAGATGGAGACAGTAATATTGGGAAAAATACATTAATATGTTAGTTTAGAAAACATTTTCATATTATTTCCTATCTTGATAGACAGAATAAATTCCAAAATATCAACATAATTACTGTTACAGACTGTCTCTGTAGCTTTATTGATAAATGTTTTTTTCCTTTAGGGAAATTTGGATTTGTGCACTCATGCACAGAGGAAAAGTTATATTGTTTCTAAATTAAACCAGTATAAAGGCATTTTAGAGCAATGATAGTATTAAAGTCAGATTTTTTCCAATCATTGTTTTTAATGCAATACCATTCAGATTCAATTGTTCTTTCTGATGGATTTTCTGAAAACCAGTTCAGTGCTGTATAGAAGGGTCTGGCTCTGGTATTCATGCTATGACAATGTGGATGTGTGAAGACTTGCAAACCCCCCACCCCCAGCCTGCTCCCCGATTCTCTGCCAAAATTAGCTTATCCATCAGGATTGGCTAACAAAGAAAGTGACCTTTTTGCAGATGTCAGTGTAGAAGCTACGTAGGAAGTTGTGTATGCTGACACAGTTGAGATGGCAGAGATGCCTGGAGTGTATACTATGTGAGCTGAAAATACACTATATGAGAAACCCCCTGCCTATAGATTTCCCAGACAAGACAGTTGCCCAGCTAACTACAGGATGAGTCTGTTCAGGCTGTGACAGCTGCAGGAAACTGTGATGTAGCCTTTGACCACTGTTGACTCGAATGTCAAGTTTTTCCTTCAAGGTGCCACGTATACAGGGAAAATGGATCTTCCTTTCCATAGCCCTAAATTATCTCTGCTGAAATTGGTGCAAGCAATAATATAACTTTAGATTCAACAGGATAGTCTGGGCACTATTCACTTCACTTTATCATCATATTCACCCAAACAATGTTGATAGATAGATAGATAGATAGATATATCTATCTTATCCATGGATAAGACTCTAGAGATGAGCTGAAAGGCAAAAAGGAAGTGTTGATCTTCCTCCCATATATGGGTAACCAAGTCTCCC
>JANHFL010010059.1:9664-22180 GCA_032468155.1 Oxyrhabdium leporinum | reverse complement strand
TCTCTCTCTCTCTCTCTCTCTCTCTCTCTCTCTCTCACACACACACACACACACACACACACACACACACACACGAGGAATGTCAAGTAAAAGTAAGGACAAATAACAATTATGAATCTCCCTTTGAATACATTTTTCCCCTTGGAGTTCTGTTAGACATCTTCTGTTAGACAAATGTCTCTCCAGCATCTTGTCTCTTATCTAGGAGGTCTACTTCACATACAACATTTCCCCAACTTAAAAGGATGGTCTATTCTGAAGTGTAACTGGAATCGTTGCGGCCTCTAAGAAGAAATGGTTAAATGCTTAAAAGACTTATTGCACTCCATGGACATCTATTAACTGCTTTTCCTAAAGTCAGCTTGCTATGTCTACAGCTAGTCTCAAGCTGCTATGGTTAAGGTAAGTGTCACATACACAACAATTTTTAAAAGGCATTGTATTCTTCCCCCTAAACCCTTCAGTTTAGGTGTTTGAGGAATTGCTTAGTGTACAAAAGAAAGGGGTTATATAAACTTCTTTTACATAATCTGGGTTACAGAACCAGATATGCAAGATATCCATTTGTAGAACTGAGGATATTCCAATAAGCCTCCCTCCCTCCCTTCCTTCCTATTATAATTCCATATTCGCTATCATTCCCAGTAAACTGGACCATGAATCACATCATTGTAGGTGGAGAATACACAAGCACAAAGTGCTTGTTTGTTTGTTTGTTTATTTGCATCCCCTTTCACTACTAAAAAGAGTCTAAGAAATAAACAGAATGTGTCTTGCTTTTTGTTGCATAAATCTCTAGAGTTCATAATAGTGTAATGGAGAAGGATCATATCAGAAATTCCTTTGTAAAGGTAAAACATATAGAGTTGGGTATTGGCAATATATAACTTCTTCTTCAAGGTGAGGTCTATAGCTGCCGTGGTGACTTTTCTGGGGGTAGATTCAACAGAGCAGTTTGCCTATTTGTCCTGATCTCCCACGAACTATCTTTTGAATACAGCTCATTTACTGCCACTTTTTCCACCCAGCAAGGAATATATCAGATAATCGTTCCATGGACTATTTAATATCTGAGCCATAATTTCAACTAATATGTGGGTTTTCAGCTAGATCTCAGGCATTAAACAATTATAGCTCTCCTCCATAAAAACTCAGGCATGTAGAACACCTACAACTATAGAATCCTCCCTTCCCCATTCTGTGGCTTCAGCAATGACTAAGCTGATAAGCAATAGCAATATCAATAGCACTTAGACTTATATACCGCTTTACATTGCTTTACAGCCCTCTCTAAGTGATTTACAGAGTCAACATATTGCCCCTAACAATCTGGGTCCTCATTTTACTGACCTCGGAAGGATGGAAGGCTGAGTCAACCTTGAGCCTGATGAGATTTGAACTGCCAAATTGCAGTCAGCTGGCAGTCAGCAGAAGTAACCTTCAGTACTGCACTCTAACCACTGCACCATGGAGGCACATTATTATATCAAGAATATAATAATCAGCTAAATTGATTTTTTTTCTACTAAACAAAAGGCTTTTAGGTATTACTGAGAAATTACAGCATACTAACTATGGGTAGGAAATAGAACCATGGCTTCCTCCTTCAGCCCCTATTACTAGGAAATGAAGGGAAGAACTAAAATCAAGTTACAAGTTGTATTTGAATGTGGTTACAATGAGGCAGGACTGGGAACTCTGACTGGCCACGATTCCTAACCGCACAAATATTATGGACATATTCAACTGAATGTCATTCATATTTTATGTCACGACATAGGAATAAGTAGTGGAGGAAGTGTTCCTGGTGCCCTCATCCTCATTTTCCATTTATGTTTGAAATCAAACAAGATCCCATTCTATATCAATTAATGCAAGAGCTTTATTCAATTTGATGGCACCTCTAAGTAGATTTGAATATAATTTTTAGTCTCTTAAAATTGATACAACAGTTATATTTTTTTTCTTGTTCATCCACTGCTTTAAACAAGGCAGGCTTCCCTTAATTGTTTATTTAATGTTATTTTTGAAAATCACATTTGAAGCCAAGAAGAATAAATTTATATACAATTTGTTTTTCTTCTGTATTTGCCTTTAAGTTGGTAGTTACTATGGTATTGTTTTCTAACTAAAACAATGGCATATTGCCACTTTTGTTCATTTCTTGGATTAAGTTAAATAAAAGTGTTTTGGAGTGATCTTCTTAAAAAATAATACATTTAGCTGGAATATTATTTATCCCTGCTGATTAATTTATTTTCAGGTCTTCAAACGCTCTGTCAAATTCTGATCTAAAAATAAGCAATCATCTTCTGTCATTCCCCACCTCTTATTTTCTTTCCAGTATGTCAACTGTAAAGGTCTTAATTTCTCAAATTATTCTTCTGTCATCAGTATTCTGTCAACAATATTTTTTTTTAGTTGTAGAGGTCCATTCCATACTTTCATTAAAACAGAAATGATGTCTATCTATTTCATATTAATTAATTCTTTTGTAGTATCATGCAGTCCGGCAAGCTATCTTTCTCAGTCTTCAGTTTCTCTCCTAATAATTGTACTGTTAAGAATTTCTGCTATCTCTTCCCTACTCTGGAGTTTTTGAACTTCTACTTTGTTTTACAAAATTGATTTTTATTCCATTTCTCATGCCTCCTTTAGCTCTTTCTTTTCAGTTCCTCTGATTCATCTGTTGCCTTTATCAATATTTTTTTATGTTGTTCCACATTAAAGTCTGTGTTATGAAAACCTGGCTCTTTTTCACCTGCATTCTGATCTATTTGATTTTATACATTTGAACTCTTCATTGTTGATGACATTTGTGTTCATTTTTTTAGCAACACTTTTATTGAGGGTTTTGTTGTTGTTTTTTAATCATAGGGCCAAACTGCCATTACAAATATATGTGATCCATGTATCATGAGCAAACTTATTTAATTGTTTTACTGAATAAAGTGCAGTTGGCCAGGTTTACACAATTGCACACAATACTAATAAAACTAGATATCCCAGATGATAATGCTTTCCCACTACTGGGCTAACCTGACCACCCATCTGCCAATCAAATAGCATCAGATATTGTGATCTAAGTTTGTGCTACTATCGATTTTACCCTTGACTGAGTAAAGCTCAACATGCAACCAGTTTGTAACTTGAACTTCAAGAGGCAACAGAAACTTCCTGGAGCAATTGCAAGCTGAAGTAGCTGTCCATGGACACCCATGCAGAGTCAGAGGGAAAAAGCTTTCGGCTATCTAGGCCCCACAAAGATGTGGCTCTTAATAATTTGAAGAGGATGTGCTCCTGGGTGTCATGCCCCCGTCAGAACCTGAATCTGCAGAGGAAGATGAGCCGGAACTGGAGCCGACAGAGATCGAGGGGGGCGGCTTTGTTGGCTTTGGAGGAAAATAGGGAAGAGCAGACCCAGTCAGGCCAGGGCTTTTCCGGATTGGGACAGTTTGTAGGCAAGGAGGAAGGGGGAGAGGATGACCAAGAGAGGCTAAGCAGTGAACATGAGAGACAGAGCTCAGGCAACAAGCAAGGATCACCCCCTCCTGATCCTCGAGCACAGAGAGTGGAGAGAAGGCGAGAACAGCACAGAATGAGCCGACTACCCGGGAGGAGAGTGCCCGTCCCACTTCACAAGGCACACCTGGGGACTGAGACTTAAGGAGATGCTGTGGGGAGGGACATTTGTCAGGAACAAATGCTGAATTCCTGGAGTGTTGAGTGCTGATGTTTGAACTTTCCTGGATTCCTTGCATTCTTTCTGGATTTCTGGATTACTTCCCATGGTCCCTTGCTCCCTGGACTCTTCAACTGGCCCTGCTGGATTTCTTGCTGTGCAACCGTGGTGTTCACAGTGTTGGGCTGGACTATTTGCAGCCAGAGGCTGCTTGAGGTATGTGTGTATGTGTGTTTGTGTGTCATCACTTTGCTTTGGGACATGCCAGAAATGTGGGAGTGTTTGGGGAAATTTGGAGCAATAAAGGGGCAGTTTGAATTGCCAGCTGCCTGTGTTATCTCTGTGCCGTGCCCCGGGTCATCACAATGGGTCTTTGCAGAAGGCCAGTGTGGCCACATAACAAAACATGTTTAATGATTTCCCCACAACTCCACATACTTGCATCAAAGGCAAGACAATAAGGGTAGCCTTTGTGTGATACATCTTAATCTTGGTACTATTGCCATTTAAATCTGTGCTCATCTATGCTGCAAAGTGCTCCTTGAAATACATTGCACAATCCTGGTCTTCAGTATAACTGCTTCTTTTCTTCTTCTTTTTTTAAAGAATCGACATTATACAGATAGTCCTCAACTGACAACAGTTCATTTAGTGATCATTCAAAGTTACAATGGCACTGAAAAATGTGACTTATGACTGTTTTTCACAGTTACAACCTTTGCAGCATTCCCATGATCATCTAATCAAAATTCAGATGCTTGGCAACTAGTTTATACTTATGACCATTGCTGTGTCCCAAGGTCATGTGATCACCTTTTGTGGCCTTTTGACAAGCAAAGTCAATGGGAAAGCCAGATTCACTTAACAACCAGGTTACTAATTTATCAACTGCAGTGATTCACTTACCAACTGAGGCAAGAAAGGTTATAAAATGAGGCAAAACTCACTTAACAAATGTCTCACTAAACAACAGAAATGTTGGGCTCAATTGTGGTCATACGTCAAGGACTATCTGTATACTTTCTTCTGAATTATGCCCATCAGTTTGTTTATTCACCAAATATTATTATTCAGACAAATATTTACCAGTACATTTACAAAAGTGTGTGGAGTATAGCTGAAGGAATGCTTGTGTAAAGGATTGGGGGTGGGCCTGGAAGCAGCAAAGTAATGGAAAACAAATCAGGCATAAACAATCAGGAGATTGAAGGGGTTATTATATGTGGTTAACTTATCTTACCAATGACAACTCAGCCTAGGTGGTAAGTGGGACAGTCTTCCAAATCAAAGAGACTCCACCATAATAGCCCTACTGTAAATAAAAGTAGCAAAATCCTCTTGCAGTTTTCAAAAGTCTCTATTTACTCCAGAGCAGGGATTAAAAATACCCTACTAAGGTCTGTGTAATTCTCGATTCCTTGTTCTTGCTCAGCTTTGTGAGACTTGACAGATAGCATTAATTTTTTGAATGGGAGGAAGGGATGTTTGTCCAGCACAAACATTTTTTGCAACCTGAAGATAGGGAAAGCAGCCCTTGGTTTTTGGCTACCTTGAAAGCATGCCAATTATGCATACTTTCAATTATACCAACTTGAAAATATGCCAATCAAACAGAGTCGACATCTCTCAGTGTTCAAATATTGGCTAGAAAAAAACAAGGAAGTTTGGCTGATGCTTCTCCTTGAACCCAATCACAAACCAATAGGCATGGCATGTACATTTGCTGTCCAAATAGAACTGCAAATGGTTAACACAGCCCTGATTAATTTCAGGTATATTTTAAACTGGATTAGAGAATAACTGGGAGGCAAGAAGTTAGTCATCTAGAAGATCTCCAAGGTATACAGATCTTAAAGGCCGGGTGTACACAACATATTAAATCCAAACTAACAAACTGCATTGCGGTTTAGCATCATAGCGCACACATCAAGTCTTAGAGCTGTAACTTTTTCAAATGTAATGAAGTCCACATAGAGTTTCGGCAACAGTTTAATTGTCTTCTCACCAGCCACCGTCCATTTATAATGGCCTCAACTTGTTTTTCACACTACGGGAAAAAGAAATTATCTGTATTCATCCATGCAGGACTGTTTTAAAAATCTGAGCAGCTCAGGAGCAAGCAGTTCATTTGAGATTTCTCCTTCATTTCGCTGCTTCCTATGTGAATACAATTTGGTAATCCATTGAAATCAATGGCCCAGAAACCTGTATGGAAATCTCAATTGCTGAACATTTTGGGATTGTATTTCAGCAGATTATCTTTATTGTCTTGAAACTGAAAGTATTAATTTACTAATAGAAGAGAACATTTGCAATCTTCAGGCTAAATTGTGGAGTGAACTGATTGGGGTATTGTTTACTGCTTGATTGTTGGTCTGGTATTGATCCTGATGTTAATTTCTGCTTCTTGGGTACCCCAATTGAGGAACTACCAACTCAGACAATCAAACAGTAAACTAGAGTCTAATCAAGGAACCACCAAGGAGAAAACAAAATCCCACCAACACTGACAGAGCAAGCCACCTTTGCATAAACAGAGAGCAAACCCCACTCCCTTCTAGCACTGATGATGTTACCTAGTTGGGTAATGAAATGTCTGCAAGGAAACAACCAAGCTCCAAGGGAACCAAGAATACCCCAGTATTAATTTCCTTGGTCTTTTAAGGATCAGAGCCACTATTTGGACAGAGCAGCCTTCTTATATAGGATCTGGGAGAATTGTTCATCCCAAAAGTTTGCATCCAGCGGTGGGCCAGGAATAGGGAGTGTATTCTTAATAAACAAGGCATTGGCAATGAAGAAATAGAGCAGTGTCTCTCTCTGTCTCTATTTACTCTGGAATTTTCCTCCAACTGCTTAGCATTCAGGATAACTGAGAAAAGATTCAGAGAATTAAATGCAATGTAGCTTTGTCCATAATACATTTTTCATCATTAAACAGTAGTTTCTGTGTATATCTGCTTCTCCTGGCTACAAGGTTATAGCATCATAATTTCAAACTTTCAACTTAATGGCCATATGTTAATGGATACTGTTTTATTGACTTGAAAATATAGCAAGCAGGTCAAGCTGTAGTTATGGCGGTGTCTCTTACCCATCTTGCTGCTTAGCCTGTATTTGATATTATTGGGTTCCTAAATTAATCTCTATTGCATAATCAATGTTCTGTCTTCTTCCTTCTCCTAGTCTTTCCTTAATATATCTTTTTTATGAGCCTTAAATAACACATGTTTGTTATTGTTAAAATGGACAGTTTTATCTGGCAATCTCCTCACTCTGATTTCTTTTACTTAGCCCAACTAATCTGATTCACTTCTCTCTGCCTTCACCTGCCCTGGCATTCCCACCTCCTGTTTAAGATTCATTTATCTTTGACTTTCATTGTATTCATCATTTCTTCTTTGTACTTAGAAACAAACTGAAACAAGATTTTCAAGTAAAATCTTAAGCTGATCTTGGATAGATTGAAGAGCTCAAACTTGTTAAGGGTCTTGTTGAAAGGCTGGCATTTCTTATCTGAAGCAATATGTTTTAGAGCTGATTTGTTTAAAAACCTGATAGACAATATCTTATTGGAAGTCAAGGATTCTGGATAAGGATATGTCCAAAGTAGTTCCATCCATAACTTCTATTAATTTGTTTGCTTAAACAATTTATAACCATATATAATGAAGTTGGCTCTGAGTGGTATACAGAGATCAATATCAGGACTACCCTTATGCTTAGTGATATTTCCTGCTGTGAATTTTGATTTAATATTCCATGTTCCTTTGGTCAGAGGTACTGGATGTTACATCTGGTAGAACTGGGCAGATCTTCAAAGTGGCATTTTGCTTTAACAGTGGTGGAAGTGAAGCTCTCCCTCTAAGAAGCACAACATGGCTCCCTTACTCAGAATAAAGCAAAACATTTCTTGGCTTTCTTTGCTACCAGCCCTTAAGACAGCCAGACAATAGGCAAAACCTCTTCCAATCTTTCTAAGCCAGATATTGGAAGCAAAAGATGAGGTCTCAGTATACCAATCATTTCCCATTACTGGAAGAAGTCATGAAATAATGCAAATGCCCAAGGCTCTCTGGGATGGCAGAAAATCACGACTTTCTACCACCAATGACAAATCTGGAAATTCAGATTACAGAATTGTGCATCATTCAAGGTGCATGCCACTTAATATTCAATCATCTGTCCATTTTGTTACATTTCTGCCTCATTCTGGGGTTTAAAAATTCCCACTAATTTTTGTATGTTTCTAATGCATCCATTTTATATCCATCTTCTTCTACTCTATACATGTTTACAAACATTTCTTGAAGAGATTCATATTGTATACAATATCGAGCTCACAAATTCTAAAGAGGCGAAGTATCAGAAGGGAAATTTCTTTACCTTTGGCTTGAACTGGGGCACTACCTATTATCAAAACAATAGGTCAGTGTTTTTCAAATTTGACAACATTGTGATGTGTGGACATCAGTTCCTATTCTGCCTGGGTAATTCTGGGAAGTCTTCTGTACAACATTCATGTGTGTAACATAAAGAGGTCAGTATCTCATGTAGAGTTAAACTGTCCGCTGTACCATACACTGTTTCTGCTACCCACAAATCTGATTGTTGGAACTTTTTGTCTTTTTGATCAAGAGTTTAGGTCTGCAAGACCTAAATTGGGCAGCAACTAAAAAGGCAACCATGTTTCTAATGATACCTATAGCTTGCAGAAGTCAATTGGTCTCCTCTTTTTCTTATTAAATAGTTCATGTATGGCATTTCTGTATTTTAAATTTTGTACCTGCATTCTATTGTTTTGGGACAACAAGTAGGTATTATGCTTTTTCCACCAAAGAATGGTACTATGCTCAAGATGATTAACAATAATAAAAGTAGAGCTGTGAAAAGCTTTGAAGGAGCACTTTGGTTTGAGTGTCCAAAACTAAAACTAGATTGTCCCTGGATTCAGTAGTCCTTTGAAACTACATCTACTCCATCTAGGTTTCAGGATGAGCTTGTTTTCCTCATCCATAATCTAATAGCTTCCAGACACCAAGTCAGGACCTCTACTACTTTTCTAGCCTAGCCAATGATGAATTTGTGTAATTAAGTACCATCTGTATAATGATGATAACCTTGCCAAGTAGATGCCCTCACCTTGCAAATTCATGTAGATGTTGAATAGCAAGGAATAAAGGGCTGAGCCCTATGGTACCCCAAAGTATAAAGACCTAGTGCTGATCTTCTTTCCCCACAATTAACACTACCTGGAGCCTTATGCAAACTACCTCAACAAGATAAATTGAAGTCAAGTTTAAAAGAAATATAAAAAAGCACAGTCAGCAACAGGACGTCTCTGCCAAACTCAGCTGCCAGACCAGTTCACATGTCAAATAATATACCCAAATTAACTAATAAAAAGAGAGAGTTAGATCACAGGTGACAAATCTGTGAGAACTACCTATTAGGTTTCAAGCTGATAGGTCTCATCAGTAAGGAATGACAAAGCTTGCAAAGTCCAATCTTGTGTTCATATCAAATCTACTTTGATTGATGACAGGATTGAAGGAAAAGGCTAGATCTATTTTAAAAAAAAACAATTTTTCTTTCGCCTCTCATAACATTTGCACTTACCAAGGGATGACAATTAAATGAAACTCTAATCCCTTCTGTGTGTTTGTGTTTATGAAGGCATGAAGTATGTTCTGTGAATCTGAGACTTTTTCTGCATCAGGCCTACAAAATCATCAGGTGTTCAAGTTGACTTCAAGATGTGACTTCATTTGTCTTATCTTAGATTTCCATTCAAATACACAAGTTTGAGAGGCTACACCTCCCTGGAGTTTGTGCAACCCAAGAGGCATGGTTAAAAGTATGCTTCCCAACTCTTTCAAATATTATGGTCCATTCATCTGAAATAATATATAAGGGCAAGTTTACGTTCAAGTTTCAGGATATAGTGCAGCCTATGTGAATGAATCTGGTAATGTAAATGTAGCGGGACAATAAAGAAAAACAATTTTGTCCTGGTTTTACCAAAATGTTATAGATTATCAAGTTCTTGCTCCTGTTTTACTTTCTTCAAAATATTGACTGGAAGATTACATTCCCAGCCAAGTTGAAGTTTGATCAATGTTAGTAACATCATTTATTTGCCACTCTTTCAAGAACCTGTTATCATGGCTTATTTTGACATAAAATATAAGATATATGAACAGTCAGGAGGCTGCAGCCTTAACACCTATTACAAGGCGATAAATATTAACATGTACTACAAGTTATCCTCAAGTGGCATAAACCTCAGTCCCTAGGACAAAGAAATTCCTTCAATCAATAGGCCCAGTGGTGATTATGATAAAAAGTTATTACCTTTTGTGTCTGGGAGGTGTGATTATTTGTAAAGAAATCATCAACAGAGACGTTGACAGTCTTCAGCCGTCTTAATTTTTATTTTTTTTATTTTTTGCACTGAATGAAACAGAGGATAACACAAAACAGCACAGAGAAATTTTCAGAGCATTAAGAAAGATAGCAAACTGGGAATTTAGCAGAAAGAGCTAAAGTCCATTTTCTAGACAAGAATGATTTCCTTTTCGAGAACAAGGAGGTCTCACCTGAATCCTGCTAGCATTGGTTCAGACATTCCATGGTTTCAACATTTTTATCGGTACAGTAGGAAAACTCACCTGTGAACATGCCAATAACTGAAGAAGATCCAACAAATATTTTATTAAAGCTAGTAAGTTACAGTGAGTCACTGGTCTCTTGGACTGAAGTGAAGAGCACCAGAGACTTAGTCAACAGAGTTAAAGAGATTGAAGTTGAGCATATATATCATTCAATCATGGATAAACACTTTTTTTTTACAATTAATAAGACCTACAGATAGGTACTCAGGAATTTGGAAATCCACATGTCTGGAAAGAGAACACTTGATAACGTAGGGTATTTAGCCTTTGAGAAATGTGAATGCCAATCAAGCTGGTTCTTATTCTAACTGTTTGACTCTGGATCCCACTTTGAATAGAGAGAATTGTAAATAGACCCATTATCCGTATACCTTGAGAATGTTACACTTTATGGAGAGATTCCATTTAGGAATCAAAGGCCATTCATGGATGTAAACAAAGGTTACAATTCTGGGAAGATGCCTATCGTGAGGGAGTAGTTGTAGCATGTGTATAGAGAAAGATGGTTTTGCAATTAAGGCTATTGTGGTTAGATGCATTGACTGTTACATTAAACAGGCAAGCAAAGGCAGAGTTATTTAGAGGCCATTGATGAGCTTGGCATGAGCATATAGGAGCATGCAGAACAATAAAATATTCTCTCCACATTAAAGTCTTTGAAACCAACTAGACTGTGATCTTTCTGCACGTCTATGCTTTTCAGCACTACCTAATGCACCTACCTTTGGAGAATCTGTTATTAGCCCTGGGATGAATGCCAGGAACAGATGTTTTGGCAAGCGGAATTTACTCTTGTACCAGTTTAGTACATGTGCAGGAATATAGCTAACTGAGCAAATGCACGATGCAAGCACACTTATTAACTGCTCCAAGGACGAAATCAAGTCCCATTTCTTCATTCTAGAGCTGTAGATCACCTGGGTTTTCATTCTCAGTGCATGGGACTAATTAACTTCCTTAGGATCTTCTTATTTTCTTTGGTGGTTGAGCAAGTTGAAGGTCCAAAGGAGCGATAGGAAACTTGTACAGTGTATGAGAATCTGAGCCCAAGAAAAGTTAGACGGAATCAGATAAACAATGCACGCAGTTCTACAACTAGTCCATGAGCAATTCTAGTTATGGATCTTTCCTTGTTCTCGATGTTTGCAAATCAGAAGCTATGAGATGCAACCCCAGAAAACCTTCCTGCATTTTAACTCCCTGACTTCAGAGGGGGAATAAAACCCGCATTCTAAGGAATTCATCCTGAGTTTGTTGGTGTTTGTTTTCAAATTGTGAGAAATTGTTTTTTTTTAGCTAGTACTTTATTCAATCCAATAAAAGGGAAAAGCCCCTTATGCAATTATTCCAACAAGCGACTCAAGACAGGATTTGCTTCCACGCCCAGCATTTGCTGGGATAACATATTTCAGAGCTCATTAGAATGCTGTCTTCACAAGGCTTCTTCTGAAATGCTGATTTGGCATCATGATGAAGAGAAGGCTTTTGAGACTTCTCAGTGCATTTGTCAGTCATTTAAAAATTTATCTGCCCTTCTAACCTCACCCATAGCTGCCTATCAAGAATAAATGCATGAAATATAGGTGGATTTATTTTGCTTTTGTGATGGGCCTTTTATTCAGGGAAAACTGGAAACTCTGGTGCGGTACTCAATGAGTAGCCTGGGTGAAAGAGAAGGCACAAGCACTGGTTGGTTGGCATGAGCATGTCTAAATCAGCTGGAAATGAAGCCAGCTTAAGGAACTGCTTTCTGGAGTTTGAGCCCTTCCTCTGCTTTGGTCACAGTGTTGGCCATTTGTCCTGCCCAGACCGCAGTCACCATCATTCCCAGTTGGAGGATTTCCCCCTACAAGGCTTTTTCTTCTCGTGGATGAGTCTTTGAGGATATGTAGCTTCCTTGAATGAATGCCTCTCCACTCACACCCTTGTGTAGTTGCACCCACCAGTGGACCAGCTCAAAGAAACACTAGAGTCTCATAATTACTCCTGTCACTTGAGCTACAAGGGAAAACTTTGGCATCATGCTCCTCAGTCTCTTTTGAAATGAAAGAAGCATAATCTAGTTGCATCAGTGAACTTGTTTTAAAAAAAGGCAACTTTCCTTGATTGGTTTGAACTTTTTATTGGCCCACAATGACCGGGGGGGGGGGGGGTTGGTGG
>JANHFL010010058.1:0-11336 GCA_032468155.1 Oxyrhabdium leporinum | reverse complement strand
CACTCCTCTTCCAGGTGCTGCACAGAATGGCCTTGACATTCCTAGATAGAATATTGTTTTGACTACAACCCCTCTAATTGCCATGAGAAAGTACTCCCTTTCTATTTCTCATGTGTAATTATGTGGCAGCCTGCAGAGGCCTCTGTTTCATGGCTTCCAAGGCTGACACGGGTGGCTGCTCTTCTGGTTTCTGACACACGCGCATTCCCGTTTCAGCACTCAGTGCTGAAAAGGTTCACCAATACTGCCATATGGTGTCATCCCAAAAGCAGTCACCATTTTGGGAAGTGGCTCCAATTCTCAGATTGTGCGAATTGCAGCTATTTTAAAATGGCACCTGTTTCCAGGATGGTACCTGGTGGCCTCCATACACTATAGGAGGACCACATGGCAGAATAATAAATTCTACTTCTCAAGTGATCTTTGGAAAGGATAAGTGGTATATAAAACTACAGAAATTATTTAAGATGTACAAATATATTTCTAATCACTGCTGAAAATGTGAAAAACATGAAGGGACATTTTATCATGCATGTTAGACTTGTGAAAAAGTGAAAAAAATAGATATAAATGCATACGGTGATGCAGACAGTTTTAAAAATGACTATTCAGGTGAAACTAGAACCTTTCTTATTAGGACATTGATCATGCAACTATATGCATAAAATGGAAGACAATAGAAACACCAATGGAGTAATGGATTATGAAGATAGACTTCCAACTTTTTGCAGAAATGGCTAAGGAACTATAACTAGTTTTATGAAAAAAATGGAAAATCCATTTGCTGACTTGCTGAAATGGATAAAAATGGACTGCTGATTTTGGGATTTATTGATTAGAAAAAGGGATGAAGACAGACCCTGATGGGTTATATGGGAAGGCAGATATGGTAATTGCTATGGTTGTAGCTGCTGCAAAGAAGATTGGAAATCATTTCTTTAAATATATTTTTTCTTGCTATTGTTTTCTTTTACCCTTTTATAATCTCTTTCTTTTTCTTTTTATTCTTCTATGTTTTGGTAGCTTTGATAAAGATAAAATATTTGTGAATTTATTTTTAATAAAATTCACTAAAAAAAGACTATTCCCATAATCCCAAACCAGTGGGAGGCTGAAGTTTAGAATACAATATGGCACAAGAATGGGGAAAGTTGTGTTGAAGATTCTGGAGAAAGGAAATGTAAAATTACAACCATACAACTCAAAAACACATGCAGATAGGAAGTACTGGTAATTAGGAACTGCCCATCACTAAGCCCTGGCACAGAGAAGTACCCTATAGTAGATCAGTGATTGATGCAAAAGTCTCTAAAGCAGATTGGTGATTGATGAGTTATTCTCCAAGCAGAACAGCATGGATGGAGAGAAAGCTCCCTGAAGCAAAACGCGAATAAGGAGACTTGCTTTGCAACCCATCAATAATAGGGTGAACAGAAGGTTCCCATTTGCCACACATTTTTCAGTCTTGCTGATAAATACAATGGTCACAAGCCAGTTAGTCCTACTTTTTGTAATCAATTGTATACCGTCTCCTTCTGGAAGATTTATAACCATGTAACAGGAAAGCCTGGAGTTTATGGAAAGAGAGACCTCCCTTCTATTGGACACTTTCAAGAGTTCATGAGAGAGAAGAGAGAAAGGACAGAGAAAGAAGAAAAGATTTAATACTAACTGGGGTTAATGTTAAATGGACAAAAAAACTGACTTACTATAATTAGCACTCATTGGAAATAGTTTGATTGGTAAAATAAAGAAGTTAGTACGACCATTTCTGCTACATTCCTTTACAAAATGCTCCTACCACATTTGAGCTTCTTTGCCAATTTTTGTGCCAATGCTTTAAATGTCTATGTTTTAGCCAGTGAAGATTTATTATTTTAATTTATAATTTTATAATTTATAATTAATTTAAAATTTTAAGCAAGCCCATTTTTATGTCTTACATGATAGCATTCTTTATCTTATGTTTTTGTTTCAAAATAAAAAGCTACAGTAATGAGAAATATGATTGTTACATACTAAAATGACAGCTTATGCACTGCTGTTATTAAATACTAAGCAGTATAAGAAATCTGGGATGTGGACAGTTGAAAGTTTCAATAGCTTTTTTTTTTGAGTCAGAACACAGATATACATGAAAACTGTATGAAATAAAATATGTGACTAAAAATATGCCTAATTTTTTAAAGATCAATTTATTCAATTTTACACTGATATATGCAATAAAGTGTGTATTAGGGAGATATGCAGGCGAAAAATTTTGTATTAGTGAAAATAAAATATTGTCTTGCAGCTGTTTGCAAACTGTAAGCAAAACTTCATAAATTGAGAGCATACACAGAGAAACACATACTGTACACATTTTTGTATCTTAAAAATATAGCCATTGCACAAACTGGATGAACTGATATTCTAATTAAAAACACTTGAGAACAATTCTGTGTCAGTTGCAGTTTTCCTATTGTATAAATGAACTTTTGTACTTTTTAAATATATATATGTATATCTTGGGTTCTTTTCGGGTTTTCTCCCGCGTAAAGTTGGCGGTTTCTATCGTCGTAAGGACGGCGGTTTCTTTCGCGACGTTTTGACGGAATCACATCCGTCATCATCAGGCTGTCCGTTCGGGTTCGCTATAAAGTATGTATTTATACTTTATATAAAGTAGTATTATTCTCTATTCTCTATTTATTTTCTTAATTTATATTTTTAATATGTGCTTGTCTCTTTTCTACTTGTTATCTTTATTTTTTTCTAAGTTGAAAGATTGTTTTAATTGTGTATGTTAAATATTTTTTTAAGTCTATGAAAAGGTTGGAGACAGAGTGAAATGCCTATATTAATAAATATTTTTGGGACAAAACAAATTTTATATAATAGAGGAATGACCTGAAATCATCCAGCACAATTCTTATCTTTTGTAACAGAATAAACAGTCTATACAAATCATGTCTCCATATAGCAATATAAGGAATAGTAAATGAAACTATTAAACAAGATCGTTTTTCAAAATAACTGCCAACATTAATACATTATTTCAACAATGCTCAGGAATTGTCTATGACATGTTTGGTCTAGTTCAATATATAGTAGTAATAAACTTTCATTTAACAGCATTATACACAATAGCTTTTATAATCATTGTTCTGTGATGCAAATAAAATTATGACATGGGAGTTTACTCTTATCTCAAACTTTTACAGTAGTGAATATATATTGGTCCAAGCTTCAACTGAAATATAGGTTGCCAGATTATTTCTATTTCAATAAAGAACGGTTACAAGTACAGCCATATTAATTAATACCTCTGAAACAACAACAAAGAATTTCCAGGATTAATAGTTTTGATCAAGAGCTTTATTAGAACTTAAGCTACAATCTGCAGATGTGTTAATAAATGCAAATTAAAGGATGACTTTATTCTCTTTAATTTTCACTGCATGGCAGTCTTTTTATAGCAGACCTGTAGTTAAATTGAAACAAATAAGGCCTTATGCCAACAGATGCTGCAAAGATCATCTCAGCCAATAAAACTTAGCTGTAAAATTTATGGAAATTCTTTATTATTTCCAGTTACAGCTATATTTAAAAAGTTTGCAGCTGACAGGGAATGAATCTTCCATTTGCTGTACTTTTTATTTTGTCCAGAATGCTGTATAGATTCAGGTTAGATCGCAACATAGAATTTGTTACATTTATGTTCTGAAATAATATCAACTTCATTGTTTATTTAATTTGCAGTGCTGTGCAAAGCATTTACAAAATCAGTTAGTTTAAAGAAAGCACTGAAGCTTTAAAGCAGAAAAGTCATCAAAACTGTTTCAAAGCTGTATCCCTGTTGTCTGTAGGTGAATGCACATGAACAAATGTAAACATGAACCATGTTCATGAATACATGTGACCAAACAACACTTCTGTTGTTGCAGATTTAAGAAAATTGAAAGAGCCTTATCATGCTTCAATTGTATGCCAAATTAAGTTAAAATATGTCACTCTAACCTTATAAATAGGAGTAGACCTTCACCCTGCATCATGTGATAGTATGAACTATTTTGGAAGGTTTAGCGTTTGGAACTCCCTGAAAAATAGCTCTTCATGTGTTCTTTGTTACATGACTTTTTAAAGTTTTAATTTTCAAATTCTATTAAAGCTAACATATGGTTAATTTCACCTGCTTGTATAATGCTTCGTACATTTGAGGCAGACCCAAAGTACTGTACTTGTGGTAGAAGAATTCGTAGCTGACAAATCAGGAAAGCAAAAAAGAAACAGACCTAATTTATATAAAAAAGAGATGTTTCAAGTCAAGTATTTTGAAATTATATTTCTATGCAGTTCTGCTGAAATAGTTTCATATAATTAATTCTAGTCACATAAAGAAAAACTGAAGCAAAGTTTGAAGATGTGTCCATTAGCCAGTGAATTGGTAAGTGAAAAATCCCTTGAGTTGAGCACAATGCCCACATAAGTTTTATTGGCAGCAATACCAATGTGATTTGCCACTGCTTTTTTCTGGAGTGTTTTTCAACTTGCCAGTCTAGCCTGTAACTCTGTGATTTCTGCATACTCTTCTTTATGCTGACCTTGGAGAAGAAATAATTGTGAAGCATCATCACTGAATTTATATTGTCAGCTATGTAAGATCCCTCTGTGTCCCTTACGCTTCACCATGCATCACTGAACTGTAACAAACTCTGACAGGCATACTATGCATCTCCAAATAGTGAAGCACTCTTGTTATGACAGTTGGAATGGAAATATTGGACACAACCACAATTCCCGTATTTATTCAGAGATAATATTCCTGCAGGATGTTGATGAAAAAAAAGAGAGGAGAAAATGATACATATCTAATGCAACCAGTTAAATGCTAAATTCTTCATAATGTAATGTTAAAAGAAATGTCATATATAATTGGTATCATTTGAAATTTAGTCAGTTTGTCTGCTGGTTCTACAAGTATGCTGTCATAAAAAGCTGCCTGGGTGAATTTTAAATACCTGGCTTGTTCAGTAATTTTTCTCCATTCAAAGAGAATTTATGAGAAAGGTCATTTTCTATACAGTGGTAATCATATTTGCATGTGAGGGCTGAAACTTGGAATATCACAACAACACAATTTATGAGAGACTTTCTAATAAATTAAATTCTCCCACTGAATGTCTATAAAAGTCATAAGTTATTTTAGTACACTTTAGAACTATACTTTAGAGTGATAACAAATTAAAAGAATTAATGAAATCAGGCAATATAGAATGTGGGTATATTTTCAAAGTTATATTTAGTTAAATTCCTGTCTCAAATTTCAAGGTTGGACAACTATGCAATTTAAGCCAGACAGCAATGCCTACTTACCTACTTAATTCTAATGCATGTGTGTGTGTTGGGGGAGAAAGTCCCTCAGTACCTTTTTTCCCCATTTAACTGGTACAGAATCCATTTGCAAATATTATACCAGGCTTTTCACAAGAACTCAATCTAAAGTAATACTGGGCTAGCCAGAACTAAAAGGATATTAAAAATTACAAAAGTTGAAAAGAAAAAAGACTTTAATAAATACACTTTCTAAATTCATTTGATGAAAAGTAGGAAAAATACACTGCACAAACGTTTGTTGCATAGCAGCCTGCAACTTTTTGAAATGATTTCATTTCTATTCAGAGTATTAATAAACATTGGAACATATTTTAATATGAAAGAGCTTATACAATAGTAATTTTTATACCCTAATACATGTTCTTCACTCAAATAAATAAGCTAAACCTAGGTAAAAAGGAATAGGGTATTATTTTTTGTAACTGTTTTTTGTATTGGGTTTTTATCTTTGTAAGCCACCTGGAGTCATTGAGAGTGAATTGGGCAGCCACATAAATTTTCTTAAATAAGCCAATCCAGCCAATCCAAAAGAGGTACACATGGTTTATTTATTCCACAGTCAAGCTTTACATCATATGGAGCTCAACCAACCTTAAAGAACATCTTCAATTTCATAAGGTAGGCACCTTCTACATGGAGATGTCTTCTCTGTGGTCTGCAATTTACTATTTGATGGTGACATGGTAGCAGGCTTTTTATGCAATAGAATCTTATTTTGAAAAACTTTCCACACTACAATTGGAACACAATAGTTAAAGGCATATTTTCAAAAATCTACATCTTTATATTTGCCTCACTCAGCCATTCTCCCCATGTTTACTTATTTTAATTATTTCTGTATCCTGAGTTCATTAGTGTTTCATATTGTAATATATTGCACTGTAACTTCAGCGTGTCTGCATATTGCAGATGTACTTTCTAGTTAATAAGGAGCAACAATATTTTGGTTTGCAGAATAGCCTCTAGATTAGAGATCCTAGCTTGTATGTGAGCATGCCTAGGATTAAATAAGTTTTTATTGCAGTAGTGGCAAACTGGCCTAAAAGTAGCAAAACTAGCACTATTGTCTTCATTGTTGGCAGGAAATGCTGCACGTGACATGAGATCAATGAAAGCTGATAACCTAGTATATTCCTTGTCTACCTTAATAAAAAGCCTTTCATGAATAAATTAAATCCATAGGAAAAAGTGATTCTGTAAGCATCATGAATGTATCACAAGATGATACATTCACCATTGAAAGTGATTCACCATTTCAATGGCTATTTGGAGGGTGACTGAGTAGAGAAATTGCTTGGTAAGCATCTGTAAGGTCTGTTCCAGAAAGATGTTAGACAATTCAATTCTCCTTATTACAGCCAGTAACAAAAATTGCATACAATTTTATAGACCTATTAGAATAAAATGAACTAAATAACCAATAAAGTGACAAGATAGCAAAAGAAATTTTTAAAAGATAACATTAATTGATTAAGTTACTAGAACTATTGGATAAATTACAGTGACATTTCTAAAATACAGAGGTGCTCAGACACTTAAGTTCTAATTTAACATATTAATGTTATAAAGTATTAAAAAGGTAGCTCTAGGTAGAGTAAATGACCATAGATTTAATTACTATCAAGTCGCTTAAAATAAAATGGTGATTTTACAGTACCTTGCAATGTCCTTAAGATAATAAACAGCTGGAGCTACTCTATCTCTTGGCAGACAGCAATGGTTATTAAACAAAATTTATCTGCTTGGAAGTTATCCATAAGGTATCTTCTAAAAAGGGAAGTATAAGACCAGCATCAATGTTGCAGTGCCTGGAAACTAGAAGAAGAGTGCTAACTGGAATAAAGGGGCGGTCAATTTATGTGCTATTGAACACATCTGTGCTCACGGCAAAGGGATTAATATAAATATAAAAACATGATTGATCAGAATATTTTTAATAAAAGACTGAAAAAACAATAAAAATAAAAGGTTGGTGAAACAGACTTTTTGGGGGATATTCAAAAAAGCAAGATAAGGAAAGAACTTAAACAAATCAGAGTGAAAGTAAAGCAAACACATCTTCCCACTGAATGGGGAGTAGATGTAAAGAAAGAGGAAATGGAAGCTAGATAGAATAACATAAAAATAATTACAAAGTGTACAGGTGTAGTTTGTTAACTAACAAAATATGTTATGCTTATACAAAATGTGCTTAATATTATAATAATGATAGCTGTAATATTAAAGGATGCTTGGTGGAATAATGAAGTGAAAGAGGAATTGGACAGGAAGAAATTTATATAAGAGAAAGATTATTGCAAAAAATAAATGAGAGAAAGATGATTTTGAAAATGTGCAGAAAGAGTAAAATATAACATAAATTTTCTGTTTCCTCACTGTAGAATCAGAGGTCAGTGAACTGTACAATCTTTCTCTTATTGCTTCTCTTGTTCTAGGGCACCATGTTCCCATCAGACTTCAGGTTATGCACCAGGCAAGAGTCAGGAAAGATGGGGTAGAGTGATTATTGACATCCAGGATTTGCTTACTACAGGATTTCAGGGGTTCTATTATGCAGATATCAGAAGGGTGCCTCATCTCAATATTAATAATTAATATAATAAAATTCATTAATCTAGAATCCAATAGCTTTTGTTATATTGTAATGTATAATTGATTGAAAAACAATAGCTTGTACTTATAAAATTATCATTACTGTGCATAGGACATCATTATCAGTATAGAAATTTTATTACAATTTTTCTACTGAGCATTCATTTCTATATTAAGTTTTCCAAAGGAATCAATAGCTATTTTCTTTTCTTTTTTTTAAAGAACTTTCTGATCCATATTCATTATGCCAACAAATTGGCTATCACTAAATTGTTTTATTAATGTTCAGAATGAGCAATAGCAATGAATTTCTGAACTATACATATCACTTCTCCTACATTTTAACAATCTTCTGGAAAGTTTCCATTCAACACTAGAAATCTTGTGATTCATTTTTCAGAATATACAGACATAAACACACATTTTTCTTTTACAGAATTGCAAATTTGGAAATAATATATATTCAATCAGTAGATTGATACTCTGCAATATCAAATAGTGCAAATATTTTCATAGTCGCAAGACTAAAGGCAAGATAAGTCACTTTATTTATTTTAAATAAGGCTAGCCATCCAACGGCTTGTGAATAAAATACACACACATACACACACAAAAAGCACATAATAGCACATAACCTCACACACATACTGCAGTCCTAAGCAATCATTCATGAGTCATTACAAATAATTCCTTTAAATTGTTAGGAACCAAAGTCTAAATGTTTCAATCTGATAAACGCTAGTATCATAAAACAATTAAATTAAAATTATCCTTCTGGAGACTTCAATCCGTGCAGTTTTCTAAAATGTTACAGAAGTGATTTTCTACGTGTCTTTTTATGGGACGCTCTAACTTCTAATTTTACCAAGAGACCTATACTTTTAAGATGTTCCTTCATGCTAAGAATTAAATTGTTTAGCTTCTAAGACTAATAAATGCTTAGCTTCTGCAATCAAATAAGTTCTGACACTTAGCCTTAGTTTTTAATGTGATTATCCAAACTTTCTGGATACATTCCTTTCTGGGTACAATTTCATTAGTTAAGAAGGAACTGCAACTTTAAATACATAAGGTTAGATACATAATTCAGAATTACTCCTACAAAAATATATAACTGAAATAGAATTGTCTTGAAATAGTGTGTTATATGAGAAAATATGCTATATTGGCAGATACATATTAGAAAATCTAACTGACAACCCCTTACAAATGCTAGAGTTTATAACTTTATGCAATGCAGCAGATGAAGGCTATTCTCCAAATTGTTCCTCCTAAATCCTTTAGGAATTTTATGAGAACTGGAAGTGAATACTACTTCCTGCCTTCCCTTTTTTTCTACAGCAAATCATAACCTTCTAAATAATACTTGAAGATACTTCTTTATATTGTCTATGGAGATTCTTAATCACCTGCTTCATAGTTGTCTCAAAGGTGCTTTTTCAAGAGGCAACTGGACTTTCTTGTTTTTCTTTGAAGACATTTCACTTCTCATCCAAGAAGCTTCTTTAGCTCTAACTGGGTGGTGGAGAATGGAAGATTTATATTCCTTGCTGATAGCTGGTCATCTGCATTCTTTTAGAGAGTCGTTGAGACCACTTGGAAGTTTATCTGTGTCCTCAGGATCACCTGAGTAGTGCAAATCGGTGTGGGGTCTTCTTGGAACTGTTGAAGGAACTGTTTTAGACTGGAGATAGATGATGCCATATCCCTCCCCCTCTGTTGAGAGAGGGCTGTTCAAAAAAAAAGCAAATGACTACCTGTCTGCAAGGAATATAAATCCTTCCATTTTCCGCCATCCAGTCAGAGCTGAAGAAGCTTCTTGGATAAGAAGCAAAATGTCTTCGAAGAAAAACAAAGAAGTCCAATTGCCTCTTGAAAAAGCACCGTTGGGATTTTTTTTATTGTATTTTTTCCATTTAAATGTAATAATTCTAAACATGCAGACCTTCATAACACAGAACAAAAAAAATGATAGGTGCAATGTAGCAATCAATACTAAAGTAATAAACAGAGAAAATAAATAATAAATCCAACAATACTGTAGAAACACTTCAAATCAGGAGTATTCAACCTTGGCAACTTTAAGAACTGTGAACTTCAACTCCCAGAATTCCCCAACCAGCATCCCTTGCTTTAAATCATCCCTTTCTCATTCTCAGGACAACCATACACCAGTCTCCTGCCCTCTTTATCCTCAAGTGTTCTTTTTTTTTACATGTTCAATATGTTATCAGGGAAGGGATAGAACTCACCTCAAGGGTAATCTGTTTCAGAGGACTACGCTGCAGAAAAAGCTTCTTCTATGACATCTCTCCCACCTTACTTCATAATGAATAGGAACTGTTAGGAACTGTTAGCATGCATCACCTGAACACATGAGTTGCATGGACACATTCTTCCTGGAGAATGCTGTTCAGAGAAAACTAAACATCATGGGACTTTTAGATCTATAACAATGCTGATAAATTTCAAGCTTGCAGTGGTTCTCCCATACATTCTTGACACTTTAATGATTGCTGCTACACTAGCATACCCAAAAAAAAATCTTTCTACACTTGGTTTATGTGACTATACTTGAAATTTACATCTGACCATTGTCTAGCAAATGCATACTCATGAAGCTGAGGTTTTTTGCATATTATTTGGAATATTGTAACTTAGTGTGGTATAGTAATTATAACAGCCTTCTGTAACATGATTACTTCCAGATGCAGTTGGCACTGCACCTTTTAGAATTCCCAGCCGACACAGGAGTTCCAGAACATTTGAATATTTGTTTCCAATCTCTTTCCAATCCATCTGCCAATGTATTGCTCCTTATAATCTATTTTACATAGCCTAAAATAATGAGGGACATTATATTATTCTGAACTCAGAAAAAGGAGTAAGATAAAATAAAGAATTAAGTTAACCCATAGATTCTTAGGAAAAGAGAACTCTATCAGTAATTAAGGCAAATTAAACATACGGGTAATTTAAGTCCTTAGGGTTCCCAAATGTCTGCTGTTTGGGAACAAGAAAAGCTAATCAATACAATATCCAAATGATGTCATCTTTCCCTTACACTCTAACTCTTTGTCCCAAATAATGCTTTTTCAGTTTTTTGATGAAATGCTAAAGTGCATTAGTACAGGTTGCCATGCCTCAGATACTTAAATACTGCTACACTAAGGCAGGCACTTTGCATTTACAACATAAATAGAAGACAAGAACATTTTAAAAATAGTGCTTTAAACTCTGCTGTCGGACATGTGATAATTTATGAATATCCTGAGCTTTACCACTTCCTCCTCAACTCCTTTGTAATTTTCTAGTGATTTGTAATGTTGTGATACTGAAAAGTCCTCCAGCTAAGTATTATGCTGCCG
>JANHFL010010057.1:7631-20311 GCA_032468155.1 Oxyrhabdium leporinum | reverse complement strand
GCCACGGGGCTCCTTCGGTGATCTTGGGAAGGGTGGCAGTGGGTGGGCAGGGCCAAGGAGGGGGAGGGGCATTCTGAGATGCCTAGTGCTGATGGGACTCCTCCTCCTCCTCCTCCTCCTCCTCTTGTCCCACTTTCTCACCGGCCTGGCCAGTGAGCCCACACACGCCTCTGACTAGCCAAGGGTTTTTGCACTGCAGTAGAGCCAGGGATCTTGCTTTCTTGTCTTGATCCCCCATCCACAGATCCCTTCCGCTGGATCTGTGCATCATCCGCAGAGTTTGATCATGTCAAGATCATGGGAGGCGGAGGTTCTGTTTTAGGCTGCCTTGGTGAGACCGCTCTTGGAGTCCTGCATCCAGTTCCGGTCACTACGATACAAAAAGGATGTTGAGACCCAAGAAAGGACAGAAAAAGAGCCAGAAAGAGCATCATTGGGACGCTCAGGTTGGCAGAGTGCCGGCCGGAGGAGCTCCCCCCTCCCAGATAATACGCACCTGTTGAAGTATGCACCATTTATTAATTGGGGACCCTCTAAAATTAATAACTTAAATTACAGGTTGTCCTAGACTTAGGACCACGATTGAGCCCAAAATTTATCTTGCTAAGTGAGACATTTGTTAAGTGAATTTTGCCCCATTTTACGACCTTTCTTGCCACAGTTGTGAAGTTAGTAGTGCGGTTGTTAATTGAATCTGGCTTCCCTATTGCTCGTCCAAAGGTCACAAAAAGTGATCACATGATCCCCGGACACCGCAACTGTCATAAATATGAATCAGCTGCCAAGTGTCTAAATGTCGATCATGTGATCATGGGGATTGTGCAAAGTCGTAACTGTGAAAAACAGTCATAAGTCACTTCGAGCGGTCACTGAATGAACTGTTGTAAGTGGAGGACTGCCTATATAAGCCAATCTTGCCACCGCAGGAATGTTTTCTGAATCTCCTTATCTGACCTTGTCCAGAATAACAGAATAAGTTGGAAGGGAGCTTGGGGGCCTTCCAAGGCCTCCCATCCTGCTCTGGATGAGGGGCTCCCGGCTCTCTGCCGGGGCTCCCCCACCCCTTTCGATGAACCCTTCAGGCTGCTTTCACAGGCGCTTTGTATTCTGTAAACCAAGTTGCTTCAAGGGGCAGAAAGCCTGCCGACTGCTGGGAGGAACTCTGGCTCTCCCGTGATGGGGACGCAGCCAAGAAGGAGGTTGGCCAGAGAAGCCCCCAATGGGGCAAGAGGCCCACGGCAGTTCGGATGCTGCCAGGGAGAGAGTGAGGGCCAAGCAGCCCTGCCCTCCCTTTGGTCTTACAAGCCGAGCGGCCCGAGGGGCTTCCTTGGGATGCTGGACACCCCCCCCCCCGCAGAGCCCCCGGGACAGCTCTCTGCCAGAAGGATCATCCCAGCTGCACCCTGGGCTCCCCACTGGGTCTTTATCTATATCTTTCGTTTTCAACCCAACCATTATTTCCATCTCCACTATTTTTTGCTGCCACTCCACCCGAGTCTGCCAAATCCTCTGCCTTTTTTCCAAAAATATCTTTCAATTTGTTCAATTCCATTTTTCTGTCTCTTATTATATATTCTCCCAACTTTGTTTCAGCCAACTTCATAATCTCCTCTTTCTTTTCTCCTTCTTCTATTTGTTCTATAGTCTGTTCTACCTCATCTTCTATGCTTCCAGTCATCTCCCTTGTTTCCTGGATTTCATTGTCTTGATTCATTGTTGTTCCTTGTTGTGCATTTTCAGTCTTTCTAGTTATATCATATAATAAGTCCTTTATCTCCCAGAAATTCCCCATCATCATATCATTAAAAACTTTTGAGTGACAACATAATTTCTTTTTGAAGTACTTCCGATCCTGATGGGCACATCTTGCCTTGTTTTTAAAAGTCCAAATAGTATTCACTATTCTGTCAATAATCTGTCACCGCTCCGGAGTCTATTCTTTTTGACTTCCCAAAGCCAACAGATTACTTGATCTTAATATTATTCATCAGGAGATCCTCTAGTCACCATAAGGTGGATAAGTATAGCACAGTAATTAATATAGCAGATTTCCAGGTGCTGTTTTATCAGAATTTTTCAATTGTTATTCTAGGAGTATGACATTATATATCCATTCATCCAGTAGATGGCGCCTTCAGTTGAAAAATCAACATTAAAAATCCACTTTAAAACTGTTCTGCCAATTATTAATTTCAAATTAATTCAGACAAAATATCCAGTAGAATGTCCCATAAGCAATCAGATATCCAGCATTTCAAAATGCTTGTTCAAAGTCATGCCAGTAAGATTACACACCCAATCCTTCTGTATTTTACAGCTTTAACTTATTTCCTTTTAGGGTGCCATTTCTCTCTGCCTCTCTTTGATTGCCGCTTAAAAGCATTCCAGAGCGCCTTTTTGGATTGATTTTCTTTTAGGGTAAGATCATGAGCATAATTTAAAAATCACCTCACCCAGTTCCGATCACTGTCCACTCTCACCGCTCCAGCACAATCTTGGTTTCTTCGGCTGCCCCAGCTTCACGGTGGCCATTTTGGCCACCTCATCTTCGCTTTCGGTAAAGAGGGAAGAAACTCTGACTCCATCCGGAGAGCCGCCACTCTCTGCAACCTGCAGGGTGCCCCTCCTTATCTGTCACCCCTACAGGGTGATTTCAGCCCCATGGCGGGCCCTCCGATGAAGAGGATTCGGTGTGGGGGTGCCGAGCCCAGATCCCCTGCATCGATCCTGTAGCGACATCAAACCGGAAGTCTGACCCCATCTTCTTACCTTAAATACTGGAAGACTGCTATCATGTCACCCCTGGTCCTTCTTTTCACTAGGTTAGACATACCCAATTCCTGCAACCGTATGTTTTAGCCTCCACCCACCCACCCCTAATCATCTTTGTTGCTCTTCTTTGAACTTTTTCCAGAGTCCCAACATCTTTTTTGTATTGTGGTGACCAGAACTGGGTGCAGCATTCCAAGGGTGGCCTCACCAGTGCAGTATGAAGCAATACTAACACGCTACGTGATCTTGAGTCTGTCCCTCTGTTAATGCAGCCTAGGATTGCTTTTTGGCCACTGCCACACACGGCTGGCTCCTATTTAAGTGATTGTCCACTAGGACTCCAAGGTCCCTCTCACAATTTTTACTTTTGAGTCAAGTACCACCTATACGATACTTGTGCTTTTTTTTCTCTTGTTGTTGTTGCAAAGGAAACTGGTGTTTTCCTTTCACCTAATACTGGGCCATGTTTAATCTTCAATCTACCAAGATTCGACCAATTCCCAGATCCTTTGCATAAGGACCATTGCTAAGCCAGGCACCACCCATCCTGTAGCTCTGCATCTGGTCTTTCCTGCTGAAGTGTAGCAAGTTACATTTCTGATCACTGAACAGCATTTCTTCAGTGTATCCAAGTCCATCAAAATCTTTGTGAACCTTGAGCCTGTATCTTGGGGTGCCAGCAGTCTCCCCCCCCAAAAAAAAAACAAACTCTGTGTCATCTGCTAATTTTGTACACATCCCTTCTATTCCTCATCTAAGAAAATGTTGAAGGGTAGGGGGTCAAAAACTCAGGTACCCGCTGCAGAGCTCCCTCCCTGTGGACAGTAAGGAACTTCCATTGACTATGGGTGTCCAGCCAACTGGGACTGCATCTTGGAGGGGAGCGCTGGTTCCTCACTCTGGAAAGCCTTGCTAAGAGGGAGAGAAGGAAGGGAGAGGTTAGAGCTTCACAAGCCAGGGGCAGCTTATCTGCCCATAGATGAGACTGGAAGGTTGCCAGAGAGCAGTAGAACAAGCCTCAGGCGGCTACTGCCAGACTGTTTCCCTCCTGGGAGGGCATTTGACTTTGAGAGGTCCTTCAGGTTCTTCCTTTGGACCTACAAGACTCCAAGGAGTCTGATCTTCAAGGGATCACGGAAGATACACTTCGGTGGGTGCTCTGCATCTGTGGGTTCTCCTGTCTGGCTTGTCCCAACTTGCGCACTTAGGAAAGAAAGACCCTCAACTCCATTGTTGAAGTGAAATGTTCACTTGTGCTAAATTCAAGCAGTTACAGCATAAGCAAAGCTGGATCTGAATATTCCAGTGCAAAAACTCTGTTTTCCCCACTTCCCTGGGCTCCCCCCCCCTTGACCAGTCCATTGGTGTCCAATAGTATTCATTTTAGATGGCAATGGTTTTGAGATTTGGTGCCTCTTTGGTGGAGTTTCGAATTCTGATCTCACAGCCTGTCCTTGATCGGCTGGTTCATTCCAGATTGACACCTCTGGTTCCTGTCACCCTGTCATTCCCTCCCTTCCTTCCTCTGCCAATTCCCTATTTTCCCATCCTCCTCCCCCCTCCCCTTTTGTGGCAGGATGCCAACAAAGCGAGATATGCTGAAGATGGCAGGTGTGGCATTTGCCTTGTTTCAGGAGCAGCAGGAAAGATTGGGAAGAGCATCTGAGGAATCCATGTGGCCTTTGGTCCAGGCAAGGATTGTTAGGATACAAGAACCGGCAGATGGGTGAGGGAGGCAGATTTCGGTCATGGGGGTGGGGGTGGGGTCCCAGGTGGCTCCTCAGGAAGCCCAGAACTTTGTGACCATCAGAGGTCTCTTGTCTTTTCCATGCCTTCAGCCCAGAGGCCACCTGGAGCATGCAGGGTGGGATGCCTGCCATGATGACTGTGGTCAACAGAACAGGAGACTTGGGCCAGGCCCCCTTCATAATGGTGGGCATGCCTGGCCTGGAAGCTTTTCACTTCTGGATCGGCTTCCCACTCTGCCTCATCTACGTGGTGACTTTGGTGGGGAACATCATCATGGTCTTGGTCATCAAGATGGAGCCTGATCTCCACAAGCCCATGTTCCTCTTCCTCTGCATGCTGGCCATGAACGACCTGCTCCTCAGCACCACCATTCTGCCCAAGATGCTGGGCATCATGTAGATGGGCTCAAGGGAGATTGGCTTCAGCGCCTGCCTGTTTCAGATGTACTTGATCCACACCCTCTCCATAGTGGACTCTGCCATCTTGTTTGCCATGGCCTTCGACCGCTATGTGGCCATCTGCCACCCACTGCACTACGCAACCATCCTCAGCAACACGGCGGTTGCCAGGATGGGATTGGCAGCTGCTGCCCGAGGGGCGATATTGGTCTTCCCCTGCCCTGTACTTCTCAAGAGTTGTTTCCGCAAGGTCATCCCACACGCCTACTGTGGTCAAGCTGGTCACATGTGCCGATACATTTATCAACCGGACCTATGGCATTTCTGTGGCACTCTTGGTGGTGGAGTTGGATCTGGGGCTCATTGCCACGTCCTACGCTATGATCCTGCAGGCCGTCTTCCAGTCTGCCATCGCGAGATGCCCGGGCCAAAGCTCACACCTGCATCATCTTGGCATTGTATGTGCCCGGCCTCTTCACCTTCCTCACGCACCGGATTGGCAAACATGTCCCTGCTTGCATCCACATCATCCTGGCCAGCCTGTGCATCCTGCTGCCCCCCATGCTGAACCCGCTGGGGTATGGGATGAAGACTCAGCAGATCTGTCAGTGAGTGCTCGGCCTTTTCTGCCAGGGAGGAAAGGTGAATTTGTGGCCTGGGAAACAAGAGAAGGAGCGAAAGCTGGACCTGGTGGCAGGCATGGGTCATCACCAAAGCTGTAAGCCCTGTAGCAGCTCCACCTCAGATCCAGTGGGTTATCTGGACCGGTTTCAGTCTGGCTTTGGGCCAGGGGGAGGCAGCATTCACCACACTTGCTGATGACCTTTGGCAGAGCCAGGACTGGGTGATGCCCCTCCTTGTGTTCCTTGATCTTTCAGCGGCTTTCAATATGTCAGCCTCAATGTCCTTCTGGGCCGGCTGATGGTGGTTAGGACTGGGAGCCCCTTCGATTCACCTCCTTCCTCAGCGGTCAGCCCCAGACAGTGTTGATGGGAGGGAGAGACACCCTACACCCTCAGGCCCTCACGTGTAGGGTGCCTCAGGACTCTCTGCTTAGGTAAAGAAATACCCTTGAAAATAATGACCCAATGGGTCAACAGTTGTCCAGTTACCTTATATAGTCCTTTGTGGCATAGGTGGGTTTGGTGTAGGGGGTGGGGGAGCAGGAGGAGGAGGACTGCGGGGTCCTTGGTGCTCTCTGAGCTGGGTTGTTTTCTTGCAGACATTTCATGACCCAACTTGATAACATCATCAGTGCTAGAATGGAAGGGCTCCTCGCTCCCTTCTAGCACTGATGATGTTCTCTAGTTGGGTCATGGAATGTCCGCAAAGAAATGACCTCGCTCAGAGAGCACCAAGGACCCCACATTTGAACCCTGAGTTACAAATATGCTCTCCTACCAGCAGATGGATCTCAGGAAGATGCCTGCTCAGAGGAAAACCACCCTAGGCCCCTACCAAGGCAGCCTTCCGGTCAGCCACGGGAAGCAGAGCCTCTTCCTAAAGTTTCCTCAGTGGAAAAATTAGGGGAGTTTCCGTTTGCTTAGATAGGGCTGAGCAGCATCATAGGCACAGCAGAGCAACCTGGTATGGCCTGCGCATAGCTCAGTAGAGATAAGAAAGTGCTTAGCGCATGTTTATCTAAAATGTCATTTGCCTGTTTATCTTCACGCTTGACACCTGCTTCGTAAGCGGAGGCCTGCTGGTATTCTGCGTCTTTCTTCCTGCGGAGTAGATAGAGCCTGTCTCCTGCAGTGGCTGGGGTCGTTCATTGTGAACAGGTCTGCCAGGCTCTTCTGAGACCAGCCAGAGGCTGAATGTCATGGGCTCCTGTCCATGGCTGAGTAGATGAATGGACCGTGATCAATTCCGTTCCAAACCGGTTGAGAGGGGCTGGAGCGGTGTTCCCTCCAGCACGTCCAGCTTCTTCTCCCATAGAGACCCTAAGCTGGGAGAGAGAGAATGGCCCCCATCAAGCGCAAACTCAGCATGCTGCCTGGGGAATTCTGGGAGTTGAAATTCAGATGTCAGGCAGAGGAAACCAGGAGCCAGGAAAGAATTCAAACGCACCGCAAATTTATTCCCTGCAACCTATACACAAGAATCTGATCTACTAACGTCCAGGGCAAATTGGCTCTTATCTGGACTCAACAGACTTCAAGGGGGGCTGGACTTGGCTCTCTTTGGGGCACGTAGGGACTCCAGACTGGGCATCTCCTACATCAGCATCCTAAAGGCACTGAGAATGAGAACCGTCTACGGAGATTCTCTATCATCCAGGTCATGATTGTCCCAAAGGTGCTTTTCCAAAAGGCAACTGGTTTTTTGCTTTGAAAATGTTTTGCTCCTCACCCACGAAGCTTCTTCGGTTCTCAATTCAGTTCAGTTCTTCAGAACTGAAGAAGCTCCTTGGATGGGAAGCAAAATGTTTTCAAAGAACAACCAACAACAAGAAACTCCAGTTGCCTTTTGAAAAAGCCCCTTTGAGGCAAGGGTGTGAAACAGGGCCATGGAAGAAAGAGGGAGCTGGACTGAGCGGCCGAGAGGAGAAAGCTGGAGCAGAGCTGCAAGGCAACATGGGATCCCCACACCGGCAGGCGGACACCCAGAGAACCTACTGGAAGCCAAGAAGAGATCTTCCAGGAAGAGAAGAGCCATTGTGAAGGAGATCAGGTGCATACGCAAGATCGGATCAGGGGGATCAGCCATAAGATGCCCCCGGCTGCCTCTCAGGATCCTCAGTGACTGTGCCTGATTCAAAGGAGAAGCTGGCTGGATTTTAGTTTGGGTTTTGTTTACTTGCTCATTTGCTTTTTGGCTAACCAATCACTCACTGGTTCCCAAGTGGAACTTCAATCCTCATTCCTGTCCTCTCTCTATGACCAGCCTCCTCGATGGCCCCTTTAGCGCCGATCAAACGAGTCCCTTTGTCCTCCACACGGCCTCCTTCCCCACCCATCTGTTCCCCACCCTCCCTCTCCTGGCTTTCTGGCCCCGTCTCCAACCCATGGGTAGCATCGGTCCTCTCAGGAGCAGCAGACACCAGAAGACCTATTGGAACGCCTCGTCATTGAGAAAGGCTAAAATAGCCAGACCTTAGAAAGCCTGGCCAGATTTCTCACCCGGTCCCTCGTTTACTCAGGGCAGAACATTCCTGGGCTTCTTCCTCACACCTTCTGGTCACCTGAGCTCAGTGGATGGCTTTCCAATGGCTACCACAGGTCTCTCTCCGTGTGTCTTCAGGGAACAGTGGTGGGAAGCACAACATAGGGACTCTTCCTAGGTTCCTGAGCCCAAAAGGCAAGTGGCCTTCATAGGAGTGAAACCCCCTTTACAAAGCCTTAATAAGACCAGCCTTAGAATACTCCATCCAGTTTTGGTCACCACATTATAAAAAGATATTGAGACTCTAGAAAGAGTGCAGAGAAGAGCCACAAAGATGATTAGGGGACTGGAAGCTAAAACATACAGCGAATGGCTGCAGGAATTGGGTTAGCAACAGGTCTGTGAGGGAGAGCCTGCCCAGGAAGAGGTACATGGGCTCGTGGAGGCTGGGCTCTACCTTGATCACCAGCAGGAGGCCAACATTGCCCAGCAGAAAGGGATGGAGAGCCAGCTGTGCAGAGACTCCAGCCCTGGGATGCCCAGGAGGGTGAAGGCATCGTGGAGCATGGCTGTGGCATTCACGGGGGCACCAGAAATGATGTGCTGCATGGCGCACCTTCATCTGCAGAGCCTCATCAGTCAAAGTGACCCTTGGGCAGAAGGAAAGGAGGGGAACACGGAGGATGAAGAGAACTTTGGCTGTGACTGTGGACATAGCAACCTCTCTGTGGCATTGCAGACAATCTGCGGACTTAAAAATAGATTAGAGAATGAGATGGAAATGGAAATATGAAGATGGAGAGATGGGCATGAAGATGGAGCTGGAGAGCTGGAGATGGTGTTGGAGAGACGGAGAGATGGAGATGGAGATGATGGAGAGACAGAGAATGACAAACTATGATAGAAAGTGAGAAAGAGAACTGAAAGTAACCCAATCTCCCAAGATCTGAGCCATTCAGCCCAGAGAGTCACCTGGGTGTCCACTCCAGACACCCAGCTCGCTGGTGCTTTTCCTGCAAGGAGAGTGCAGGGGTCAACAGCCGGGCAGGTTATGACTGGTCCTTCTCCACCACTTCAGTGGCCCTGGGGAGTTGCTGTCCCTCCTGCAGATCCCCGGACCCTTTGCACAAGCAGCCCCCGAGAGCCCAAGCCCTTCTCCCTCCCTTGCCTCCCTCTGAACACAGGTACCAAGCCGATCCGGATGCTCTGGGTATTTCTGGCTGACGGGACCTCTTTGCTCTACTCCCAGGTGCCGGGGCTTTTATTCCCTGGTTTTCTCTTCTCATGATGAGTGCTCATTAACAGAAAGACTGCAGGATAATCTATGATCATCTTGCTGAATATTGTCTTGATGCCCCTACATCATTCATCCGGATCAGGCATCTCCAAACTTGGCAATTTTAAGACTTGTGGACTTCAACTTCCAGAAGCTGAGGAATTCTGGGAATTGGTCCACAAGACTTAAAGTTGCCAAGTTTGGAGATGCCTGATCCAGATGAATGTTCCCAGAAAGTCCAAGGATTCCATTTCATAATTCTCTCCTCTCATTCATGACAGATGCTTCCAAAATGAAGGGCAATACTTTCAGTTCCTGCAGGCACCAACGTAGTGATCATCAATGTTTGCCAGAACATCACCAGTGGATGAAGAGGGAAGCCAAAGAGGCCTCCCCCTGGGGCCTCCTGTACTGACATCGCGGGGTTCATTGCCTGCATCTCACCAAGGTTAAAGAGGTGGGGAGGCCACCCAGGTCAAGCCGCTTTGGGGTCATGGCCATTAGCCTCCTGTCAGAAGCTATAACAAGGTTCATAGGACCCCGTGCGTGGTCTGAGGGAAAAGCAGCAGGCCCTTCCTGAGTGTCCCTCTTCAGTATGATGGGAGAGAGAAAACGTAAGGGAGTTTTTTGAGAATATAACCTGGACTGCTTTGCAGCTTTCAGATGAGTTCATACTGGAGGAGAAGGCATCCTTGAATGGATCTCACTTTGTCTATAAAATTCAGATTTCTTCAAAGCCTTAAAAAAATATCAGTTACCTGTGAGTTTACCTCCATTCTTCCACAAAATAAAAATTAAACATAGGTTTAAGAACTTAAAGAATTGGAAATAAATGGCAAAAAGCTAAAGAAGATTTTGATCTAAGAGAATTATAAACGAATTAAGGATCCAGACAAATTTGAAATATTGTCTTTTCCCAGAAAATTTTGAATAACTATAAAAAATAAATAGCTTCTTATGAGCTATCTTAGTAGCTATAATAACAACAGTGTCATTAATAATGTCTAAGTCTTGGAGACACTATGTCCAAAAGATGTTAATGAGGGAACGACAGATGTGGAGAAAATATTGCCTGATAAGACAAAATACAGAAAAGAGAACTATAAATAACAGACCAAGGTATTGTGTGTGTGTATCTATACAACCCCCTGCTCAGGCAGGAGACCCCAGACCATTTCAGACAAATGGCTGTCCAGTCTCTTCTTAAACCCCCCAATGCTGGAGCATTCACAGCTTCTGGAGGCCAGCTGTTCCACCTGTTAATTGTCCTAGCTGTCAGGTAATTCCTCCTTAGTTCCAGGTTGCTTCTCTCCTGGATGAGTTTCCATCCGTTGCTTCTTCTCCTGCCTTCAGGGGCTTTGGAGAACAGGTGGACCCCCCTCTTCTTCGGGGCAGCCCCTCAGATATTGGAACAGTGCTATCATGTCTCCCTTAGTCCTTCTTTTCCTTAAACTAGACATCCCCAATTCCTGCAATCCTCCTTCATATCCTCCATCCCCCTGATCATCTTTCTTGCTCTTCTCTGCACTCTTTCCAGAGTCTCAACATCTTTTTTATATTGGGATGATCAAATAGCCTTTTCTCATTGCACCTTGCAATGTTTGAGGACCCCCCGGATGATGAGGACCCCCCAGGTCCCTTTCAGACATACATTGGACAAGCCAGCCCCCCTCACTGTAGTTTTCCCCCCTTCTTTCCCTCCCAGCTACAAGATTGGACACTGTCCCCAAGTATTGGGTTCCTCTGCTTTGGCCTGAGTTCCAGGGTGGAAGTGGGCAGGTGGTGGGCCAGCCTTACCTTCCTGAAAGGGTTGTGAGGATACTGAAGGAAAAGGGGGGAGGGTTTCCTGAAGGAAAGCCAGGATTAACAGATACGTTAAATGTTGGATTAAACCTGATTCTGACAATACAGCTGCATCTCCTGGCTTCCTTCACCCTGCATTTTCCATTTAATTAACAATTAACAATTGTTAACAAGTAACCAGGGGAACAGCTTCCTTCCAGAAGTTGTGGATCCATCCCTGGAAGCTTTTAAGAAGAGACTGGACAGCCATTTGTCCAAAATGGTCTGGGTTTTCGTGCTTGAGCAAGGGGTCGGACTAGAAGACCTCCAAGGCCCCTTCCAATTCTGTTATTCTGTCCCTCTTATTTGCAGCTGCTCGTAATCCTGACCACCAGCCCATCGGTTCCTCCAGGGAGGGCCAAACTACCAGGCGGGCATGGAGCCCGCTCCCTCCAACCGTTCCACCTTCAGCCCCGCTGCCGCCGCCGCCGCCTCCTTCGTCCGCCTGGGCATCCCTGGGCTGGAAACCCTGCATGCCTGGCTGGCACTGCCCTTCGGCTCCTTGTCCTTGGCAGCCCTGCTGGGCAACTGCACCCTCCTCCTGCTCATCAAGACGGACCCCAGGCTCTGCCACCCCACGTACCTCTTTCTCTGCCTGCTGTCCCTCATGGACCCGGTGCCGTCCACCTCAGCGCTGCCGAAGATGCTGACCATCTTCTGGCTTGACGCCAGGAGCATTGGCTTGAGCAGCTGCCTGGTCCAGATGTTTGTCATTCGTTCCTTCACAGCCATGGAATCCGGCTTCTTTGCTACGTGGCCATTTGCAAACCCCTGAGGCACTCCGCCATCCCCTCGGCCCCCGCGTTGCCTCCATTCGCAGCGCAGTTCTGGGCAGGGGGCTGGTGCTCTTCTCTCTGCACCCCTTCCTGGTGGGGAAGCTGCCCTTCTGCGGGCTGAAGGTCATCGCCCACAGCTACTGTGAGCTCACGGCAGTGGTCAAACTGGCTTGTGCGGACCCTGCAGTCACCAAGGTCTACAGCCTGACGTGGCCTCTCTGATTGGGGCCCTTGATGTCCTCCTCATTGGACTGCCCTACGGCCTGATCCTGTGCACGGTCTGCCAGCTGCCCTCCAAAGAGGCTGACCTCGAGGCCCTGGGCACCTGCGGGCCCCACGTCTGGGTCATCTTGGCTTTCTACAGCATGGCTGTCTTCACCTTCCTCACCCATCGCTTCAGCCACGGAAGCATCCCACCTCAGATGCACATCCTTGTGGCCTACATCTACCTGCTGATACCGCCATTTTCTACGGGGTGAGAACAAAGCAGAGTGCTGAGGGGACTCCATTGGAAGAGGGACTCCTAAGGCCTCTGTGGCCTCTGTGGGCTCTCCTTATCCCCTCCCCCCTCTCATGACCCGGCTTGTGTTACACTAAGGGGATATTGTATCTCTTGCAGTTCTAGGGAGTCCTTTACAAAAGGGACTCGTAAGCTTTGAGACAACCAGTGGCAATGCAGAAGGCCTTTTATTTATTTATTTATTTATTTTTTACATTTATATACCGCCCCATTCCGAAGACTCGGGGCGGTTTACAGCTTAT
>JANHFL010010053.1:266097-280277 GCA_032468155.1 Oxyrhabdium leporinum | reverse complement strand
TTATAAAATGGGCTATTAATTTATTTAAACAATTTATTATGGAGGTGAGAGCTTGCATTTACTGTCATATTTTTGATTCAGAAGTTTAATTTTCTACTTAGAATTTGCTATATTTGTACTTTGAAGAGTTTGTACAAGTACTCTGAAAAAAGTTCTTTGTAGTATATGAGTGCACACATGAAGCAGCTCCTCCAACTGGTGAAAGCAGGAAAGATAGATGTTAAGAAATGTTAAGATAAAAAGGGCTGTGGTTTTCAATTGCTCTCACAGGCTGTAAGTATTCAGCAGCCCTATTTTCCAGTAGAGGATACCCAGGACAGTTTGCCTCTGCAGAGTGTTCTGGGATCACTACTGTTTGTCATACATGTAAGCTATGAATTCTAGCCATAGTTTGGAAGAAATTAAACAGAGCTGGAGTGACCTATGCAAAATAATAAAAAATGCTTGGGGCAGAGCAGAATTATTTTTTTAAGCATAAATTAAATGCATACAGTAAGCAGAATCCCAGATTCTGATTTGATCCCTGGAACTGGAGTATGATCAGAAATTACTCTATGAGAGAAAGAAATATTAAGAAGTAATTGATGAGAGGCCAAAACAATGATAAATTGTAGAACAAGTGCTTGTCATGAAACTCAAGAAATTTCACCATGTGAACATTCTAGGAATTGGGTCATTGAATCACTATCCCTTATCATAGTTCTATGTCTTAGCTTCTACTTGTACCACGGCTCCCCTTCTTTTCTCTTTTTGAAGTTTGGTTAAGTGAACTGCTTTAGTATGGACCATATGCCACTACAAGTTCTAAAGCTGATGGAACTTGCCATCAGTGCGTAATGATTTTGACATCATTAACAGATGATTGAAGGGCAATGTATAAATGACTTCAAAATAAAATAGTCAGGGTTGGGGGGGTGGAATCAAGGGAAGTCAAATAATGAAAGCAATGTTATGCCATTGCACTGCAAACCCCATTACTTTTGTTCATGCACTGTGATACACACTGACATAGAAAGGCAGGGTTTGCAGCAAAATAGTGCAGTATTTTCATTATTTTTTCGAAGGTATTGGCCTTTTTAATTCTGCCTTTTTTTCCAGTTTCTTTAGGCAGCATGAAATTGTGCTTGATGGATGTTTTTTTAGAGGCAAAGTAAGCTGAGAAGCTTACTTTATTCATTGTTTTATTTCTCCTTCAGAGAACTATGAAATATTTGTGCTTATTATTACTATTATATAAGGTTTGAGATGCTTTATATTGCAGTAGAAGAAGAGCAAAAGAGGCAGGCTGCCTTCTACACATGCTTCTCCTTAGTCCCATAATGTCACCCCTGCAAAAAGATGCACAGCTGTTATCAGCCAATATTTTTCTCCTAAAAAGAGCACACCCAGGACATAAGACTCACTTGGTTTGTTTTATAGAATATGGTAAAAGATCAGCAATAAAAGCATTCAACAGAATGCATATAGAGGTTACCCCTTACTAACTCTTGGGGGCAAATTGCACCATCTTGTATTTAAGTTTTCTGATGGTTTTTTTCATAAATAAGACACTCATTGTTCTAGTTATCAATTATATCCATAACCATTCATTTTAGATGATATTTTTGATGAGATGACAAGAAAAGAACTTTGCACAGACACTTACTGTAAAGTTTGTGGGGCTGTACTGCAGTTTGAATCGCAACGAATAGCACACTACGAGGTAAGCTTTAATACAGAACATGTCAATGGGATTTTATGACCCCATTTTTCACCAGATATGGAAGATTCTGCTTTTACGGACTGTTTAAATAAATCAGGTGTTCTTAAAAAAAACTATCCATTGAAGAACTGTGACTACCTGTTAAACAAAAAGCTACTGGCAGTCATTTCATTGCTCAACAGATCTCATCTCAGCAAGCTGGCCTTCTAATCTGGAGTATTTTTTTAATGCTTCACATAAAAGTTTTTTTAACTTGCCTAATACAGGTAGTCCTTGACTTACGACCACAACGGAACCCAACATTTCTCAAATGAGACATTTGTTAAGTCAATTTTTCCCCATTTCACAACCTTTCTTGCAATAGTTAAGTGCAGTTGTTAAGTTAGTGACACAGTTGTTCAGTGAATCTGGCTTCCCCATTGACTTTGCTTGTCAGAAGGTTGCAAAGTGGTCACATGACCCCAGGACACTACAACTGTCATAAATATGAGTCAGTTGCCAAGTGTCCGAATTTTGATCACGTGACCATGGGGATATAAATAAATGTGAAAAACAGTCATGTCCTTTCTCTCAATGCTGTTGTAACTTTGAACGGTCACTTAATGAACTGTTGCAAGTTAAGGACGACCTGCGTTTATTCCCTTATTTTGTCCAGTAGCCCTACCAGAATAAAGCCATGAAGTTGAAACCAGTCGTTACATATCGTATGGAACCAGCCTCTGAAACATTCCCTCTTTCTATAAGGTTCGCCAGTTGAACCCTAAGTGTTGTCTGAAAATCTGTAGCAATAAGCAAATCTGCTTATTTTTAAAATTCAATAATGAATATTTCTCTCTTTTGCTCCATTCACAGTACTGAGGTTGGTTTACACAGTTTAAAATCAGCAAAAATTAATAATATAACAGGAAAGCAGAGTTAGAAGGGACCTTGGAGTTCTTCTAATCCAACCCCCTCCTCAAGCAGGAAACCCTATAACATTTCAGACAAAAAACCTCCAGTGTTGGAGCATTCACAACTTCTGGAGGCAAGTGCTTCCTCTGATTCATTGTTTTCAATGTCAGAAAATTTTTCTTTAGTTCTAGTTTGCTTCTCTCCTTGATTAGTTTCCATCCATTGCTTCTTGTCTTACCTTCAGGAGCTCTGGAGAATAGGTTGAAACACAGACACACACCCCACTTCTTTGTGGCAGCCCTTTAGAACAGGAAGACCAACAGGTGGCGCTGATCAATCCCAATACAAGTGCTAAGCATAAAATAATCCTCAACTTGGATGGCGTACTGCATAACCCTCCATTATGAATTGACAAGTAATTTTGTAATTAGAAACTCAATATAATATGTTGCCGTAGCTATGCTTCTATTAATAGTCTCCACTACAGCTCACGCCAGTCACCCAATCTAGCTGCAAATCACTGGGTACTGAAAGTGCAGCTCTGCTCTTAGGTGATGTGTATCTTTATACAATTGTTTTTACATATTTTTGAAGGCTTGGTTTGATATAAAATTGACGCTTTTGCTTTTCAGGGCAAAAGGCATGCACAAAAAGTACGACTTTATTTACAAATGCATAATGAACAAAAGGACAAGCTACATTTGAATTTCCAGGTAAAGTTATCCCATCTACATCAACAGGATGGTTACATATGGGGCACAGGATTTGTGCCTTGTAGCTTAATTTTATCAGACCCTGGCATTATCTGAGGCTGTGTCATGGCAGAGAGAAAGATAAAGGACCCCTTATATACAACTGCTAATCCAGCTCACATTTACCCTAACTTTGTTTCTGTTTACTGTAGCCTCAATTCAGTTTTCTCATAGGTCAACACATGTTCCTATGATAAAGCTAGCTAATGTTCAAAAAGAAAGTAGTATCATTTTCTTATTTAGAAGATGTTTTTAATTCCATCCTGCAGCTAGCCATTCTTTGTCTCTTGAACATTATGAGTGAGAGAGGGAAAAAATTGATGACAATGGTAAATTTATCTGCGGACAAATGAACTGGTGCCTAACTTTGTTGGGTGTCTTCAAGCAGAAGCTGGATAACCAAATTATCCAGAGATGCTTTACTTTAGATTCTTGCCCAGAGCAGAATTTGACATCCCAAAAGTTCAGCCAATCTATTATTACAATGAATTAAATAGCTTTTCACTTTGATTTCAGGAGAATCCAAATATGGACAAAAATATGTATTGCAGACTTTGCAACATGGTCTTCACATCTCCAGTTGTTGCTCAATCACACTATTTGGGAAAGATTCATGCCAAGAAACTGAAGCAGTTGTCAGATCAGACTCCGCCCATACAGGATTTTCAGTCAGAACATGGTAAAGATCTAATAACGCATTCTCTTTTTTGCCAGCTATTTCAGCGAGAAGATGAAGCACGGATTGCTTTAATCATAATACCAATGCAGCTGAAGAACAAATCACATTAAATGTCCTTATTTTGTTACTCTTACATATTTTTCTTTTCTCCTTGTAATTTCATACAATGCAGTGAGAAAGGAAAGAATCAGTAACTTACCTGAATAACTTAAGGAGATGCTATTTGTCAGCCAACAAATTAGATACACATAAAAAGATGGCTATATTTTCTTAGAGGCAGTCTAATGGTTCCTTAAAAAGTCCATTTCCAATTCTGACAGTTTGACACTTTTTGTTCTGATTGTTTTTCACTAGGAGACTAATCTTTCTTCATGGCCCTTTTTCACAGATTCTTCTGCAACTCCAATTCTGCCAGAGGCATCTCTTGAAAAGAACTTGCAACAGGATGTTAATTCTGAGGACCTATATTCATCCAGTAGAACTGCTTTGGATTTAGATGATCCAGATAAATATTGTAAACTCTGCTCTGCACCTTTCAACAACTCGTTTATGGCCCATCAACATTATGTAGGCAAAAAGCACAAAAGAAATGAATTACGTAAGAAATTGGTGGCTGAGATTGGAACTCAGGCTATCCCCCTGGAGTCCAAAACCAATGGTAAGCAGCATCAAAATGAATATTCTCCTTTATATCAGGTGAGCATGGCTCAGAACCAAGGTATACCATCAACCTTTCCTTCCATATGCTGGCCATAGTTGGACATCTTCCTTTCAGAGTCCAGTGACTCTGATGAAGGGAATTCCTTGCTTGCTTTGGCTGTTTCTCTGTACTTTTCTTAAAATCCAGTATATTGTTGGCTACCTTCAGTCAGACATTTTCTATTACAGTAACAATTTGATTATGACAGTACATTTGCAGTACTTTCTGTTCTTTTATATTGAAGCTATCAGATAATATGTAGGGGTTTTTTTTCAGGCTCAAGCTGCAGACACACCAAAGCGCTAAATAATTTTTATCACAACCAGGCAGATAATAGTAAATAAGATCATAAATCAAGGTCTTTGCAAAGAATGCTTGTCTGAATATTTCAATATTTGTCTGATATTTGGAGTTCAAATATCAAGAGAATGATCCAAAGTCATTCCAGAAGTCAAAGAGCCAAATCAGGAAGTCCAGTAGTTCAAGGATTCAAAAATGGAAATATATGAACGAGAGTCACAAGCTTGAATTTTGAAAAGAATGAAGGCAATGCACCTACATAAATCAATCTACATGCAGTTGACTACAATTACATAGGCCTCACATTTTGCCCAGTGAGAAGCCTCATTGAGTTGCACAGCTTTGCTTGCCATTGTATGCATTAAAATCTGGGGCTTGGGTGTTATGCCTCATCATCTGACTGCTCCAGCTGATCATTGATCAGCCTCAGACGCATCACGACTTGATGATTCCTGAAGTTGCCAATGCACAAGCTCATCTGGAGCAGCATTGTCAGAATCAGATTCTGAGTCTAAATCATGGCCCATGATAGAACAACATTACAAAGATTTCCCATAAGATGTTGTTTGGGAGAAAGGGCATTGTTTTTACTGCTTTTTCTTTAACCTGTAGCTCTTTTTTTGCAGCACTTGGTGTGGGCAACTATGTATGTGCAACATGCAGTATCAGCCTCACATCCATAGAGATGTACCAGTCACACATGCAAGGAAATAAGCATCAGGTTAAGTAAGTATTTTCCTGGCCCTCCATCAGTGTTTGAGGAGCTGTGCTGAAACTTCAGGAATTCGGTATGAGTATGTGAATACTGAGCAAAACAAAAATTCATGGTTAGAGTTGCGGAGAAAGAATGTGATCTATGTTCACTGCAAATTAACTTTATCACTAGAAGTCAAGCAATATTCCTCTGCTCTTGAAATGTGGTTTATTCTTTGCCCTGGATGCAACTGCTTTTCGGTAGTTCTTTTTTTCCTTAGCAAATTTTCCATAGCACTAACATTAGGAAAAACATTCTCTAAGGAAATTTTCCTTTCTTTGTTCTTCAAAGGGTAACTTAAGTGAGAAATCTCTGGCTCTCTAAATATTTTGGAGTAGAACTCTTATCATTAACATTAATTAATAATATTTGGAGGTTTGCAGGGCACATGTACACCCCCCGTTGTTATTTTCTATAGCTGATACTCAGACCTACCCTCCACTCATGATGAAGTAAGAGTCTCACAATGGGCACATTTGTGAGGCAAAACAATCGTCTTGGCCTACAGTTCTCCAAAATAATAGGTACAACAAAATATAAGAATCAAAGGCAACAGGAAGAATAATTATCCAAGAGTCCATTGGAATTTAGCAGCTAATAAATTCAAATAAATGAATTCTGGAAGTGTGTGTGTGTGTTTGTGTATTTATGTTTGTATATTTAAAAATATAAATGCGGAGAAATGTGTCTCCCATAGTCAGGTAATTTGCTTATTTCTAGAGGTATGGATGTTCTGTAAAGATAAAGATTAATTTTTCAGTATCAGGCTTGATTAATATTGGGGGAGGGAAACCATCAAGGAAAAAGGCAATGACAACCTGATACTATTGCCAGTAAAATTACATACTTTTTACATGTCCTTGAGATCACCAGAAGTTGATTTCTATTCAAGCATATGGTAGACAATTACTCCCAAACTTTCCATCTAGCACGTAGTACAGCATATAGAGAGCCAGTTTGGTCTAGTGGTTAAGAAGCCAGGCTAGAAAGCAGAAAAATATGAGCTCAAGTCCCGCCTTATCCATGAAAGCCAGCTGACAGATCATTTTCTCTCTCAGTCCAGCTTACCTCAAAGGGATGAAGAAAGGGGGTGGGGGGTGTAATGGATGTGTTTGCCAGCTTGAGTAATTTGTAAAAATAATAACGGTGAGATTTATAAAATTAACAAATAACTTATCTAGACGGCACTAAATTGGGAAAAATGAAGAACTAAGTCCTACTGATTTTATAGGATTGTACTACATGAGTCTCAGGAGTGGGATTAATGATACTAAGGTAGCATTAAAGCCATTAAGGCATTTTCATACTTTATTTATTATTTGTTTTAGAGAAAATATGATTGCCACTTCTCTGATGAAGAATTCCAATAATTCAAACAGTTCATTCCAGGATGAATTGGCAGATTACATCAAAGTACAAAAAGCAAGAGGACTGGAACCAAACATTAATTTTAGAAAGCCCGAGCAAAAAATGTGTGAAGCCATTAATGGTCATGAGGAGACCTTTGCATCTGACCAAGGTTTTCTTTCAAGAAATGTTTACAAGCCAAATCAGCATTCCACTTTTTTTCCAGAAATGGACACATTTTCGTATTCTGTTGGAAGCAGATTGGCACACCCAGCAGTGCAAAAATACCCAGTAAAGCTAGAAAATGTATGTACATACAGCACAGACACTGATTCTGAAAAGCAAGCGCCTCAGTTGACTATCTACAGAAATGACAACTACAAACCACTATCAGCTGAATCTACGGACAGCTACAAGTCATTGTTTTCAAAGAATAGCTCTAGTGCTGACAAGGGAAGCTGTAAGCTGCCAAAGAAATCAAGAGCCAAAAAAGAACGGCCACAAGAGGGAGAAGGAGATCGTTCAACTCTTAAAAGAGCAGGAGACAACCAGGACACAGAGTTGGAAAAAGATGGTAAGAAGAAAAAGAAAAAAGGTTATATAGATTCAATAGCTGGGTCAAAATCAAAGCACAGTAAAGTAAAGGGAAGTAAAGATCGTTCGGAATTAAAAAGTGGCCTGTGTTAAACTGTGGCTAAGGGAGGAGTGAGAAGGAAACATTGCAATCAAATTGTTTCTTCTACAGTAAGGGTCTCCAAACTTGAAGACTCCCAGAATTCCTCAGCCAGAATAACCCATGCTGGCTGCGGAATTCTGGGAGTTGAAGTCCACAAGTCTTCAAGTTGTCAAATTTGGATACCTCTGTTCTACAGTATTCCAGAATGGCTTCAAATATATGAATATTAGAAGAAGAAGCTTCAAAGAGACGGAGGGAAGAGAAACCTGAATTGGCCGGATAGGCAGAATTATACAGTCCAAACCAAACTATGATTCACTTTCATCCTCTTAATAAACTACTAAGTTCCTCTTACCATTCGTACAGGAAGGACCCTTCCCATAAGGTTTGGCTTCTGTCCATTTCATCACAGCAATTCCCATTGTTTTTTTGGTGTGGCTATTTATTCACATAGCAGGGAGGCAATGGAGAACAGCATGATTAATTTGCTTGGTTATTTTTTTTCCCACCCCACACTGATCACATGATGTAGTGAGCTTAACTTCCCCAACATCTTCCTGCTTGATCAAAGCTAACAATGAGCTATTCAAAAACATACCTGTGGAAAGCATGTATCGTATGAAGCCACGATATGTCTAGATATGGTTGACAATCAGAGTAACCAAGTTGGCTCCATTCCTTCTGAGACATGGATTGTAAATCTCTGGGACTGGATTCACTGAAAATACATGGCAAAACCACATCTATATCCCTCCACGAACCTCACCAGAAACCATATTTTGATTTAGCTTGTTGTATCAACTCCGCCATTCAGCAGAGAAACTGAAGTAAAATGACCCCATTGCTGCTGCATTATTTTTCCACCTTCCTCACCTCTCTCTAATGATGACTATCCAGGTTTTCGATGTGATGCTAAGAAAGGAGAAGACCTGGATTATTTGACATGCCAAAGAAGAAATCGCAGAACAGAAGACAGGAGGGAGGGAGGTGAGAAGAACTGGCCAGGCTTCGAGAGAAGTGCATGGTAATTGTGTAGTGTACGAACTAAGCGTGTGACAAGCTGGCACATGAAATCAAACATACTGTCAGAGAGGCAACTGCTGTTTGTTAGATACAGATGGAAGGGAGCTGAGATAACTAGGAGTTAGGCAAGAAAGAGGGAGGAGGGGGGAAAAAGGAACATCAACAGGAGGAAATCTCTCTTGGCATGGAATGAAAAAGAAAGGGAGAATCACAGTCTGCCAGCTGGTAGGACAACAGCACGCATGACATCCCAGCAGCTCTACAAAGAAATGGGGAGGCCGCCAGCCACCTTCAAGGATGGAAGGAACACAGTTTGGGCTGCCCCAGAGGGTCTTTTGTTGGTTGGCTTGTTTCATGCACAGAATAGCGCCCCACCTTTCCAAGTGTGACATTTTAATTCCCCTTGCTTTCTTAATCCTCCGTAATTGTCGACTTGTTCTGCGTGACAGGGGCTTGGAGGAGAAATCTGAGGGAGGAGCGCAGCTCTAAAAAAAAACACCAGCCAACACAGGGAAAGCAAGGATCGAGGTGGAAAGGAAGAAGAGACAGACGACACGTCAGGTCCAACAGGAGGGAGAAGAATGGGAACTGGGGGAACAGGTTGGCTGGAAGGAATGAAGAGAGAAATTGCAAAGTGGACGACAAGAGGTTTGGCACATAAATGCCATCCTGATGCACGTGAATTCCCATGGATGCACTATGGTGGACAAGCTCCCGCACAGGGTCCAAATGACGCTTCTCAATACGGTTATCTTCTACAGCAGGAGAGCCAGTCTGTGATTCTCAAGCCCATTTCTTGTGGCCTTTGAGAGTATAGAATGCAGAATAGCAGAGTTGGAAGGAACCTTGGAGGTCTTCTAGTCCAACCCCCTATTCAGGCAGGTGGTCCAATCACTTCTTAAAAACCTCCAGTTTTGGACCACCCACAACTTCCGAAGACAAGTCGTTCCACTGATTAATTGTTCTCACTCTCAGGATATTCCTCCTTAGTTCTAGGTTGCTTCTCTCCTTGGTTAGTTTCCGTGCATTGCTTCTTGTCCTGCCTTCAGGTGCTTTGGAGAATAGGTGGACCTCCCTCTTCTTTGTGGCAGCACCTTAGATATTGGGACACTGCTGTCATGTCACCCCTAGTCATCTGTTAATTGCTGGAGAAATGAAGGTCGATTTGGTTTCAGAGCTTCAGAAGTTTCCAAGACCATGTTCCTTTCTATGAGGGGTGGAGGAAGCACCTTCATAAAACTGTTCTCTGAAGCAATGCAACTCCCTCATTTTTAAGAGCAAAGGAACGGGGATTCCCTCTTCTCTGTAGCCACTCTGCAGCCTTCTTGGAAAACCAGGTAATAAAATTGTTGTGGTTTCCCAGCAACATGCAAGTAAAGGAACCTCTTCCAACTACTACAAATCCCAGAGGGGCTTAATAGGAAACTATGTGGGGACTTGTACTGAAAATGCAAACCATGTCACTTCTCTTTCCTTTAATGGAGACTTTGTAGTAATTTTCTGTTTTTTTCTTTGTTTGGGGGTGGTGGTAGGGAAAACGATACAGCTTTTTATTTTATGCATCAACTCCTTTTCTGAACAAAATTAATCAAAACTGAACAACCTTCTCCCAAAACATAAGAAGTTGGGAGTTCCTCGTCCCAGCCTCTGCCGTGACATTCTTGCAAAACTCCACATCCATCTACACTGTGGAATTCTTTCAAAATTTTAAGTGTGATCCCTAACTCCCAGGAAGTTACCAGACTCTGAGAACAATTTTCTATACTTTCTGTTTGGACATATCTTGGAAATGAAGTCTTATTTAAGGCACAGCCCAAACTGAGTTTTGATAGAGATGCTCTGGTCAGAAGGATCAAACAGAGTTTGGGACATAAGAAAGACATGGAAAACTTGAGGCTGTAGGGTAGTAGGTATACTTCTTCCAGAATACATGCATACATTCATAGTTTAGCGACCGCTCGAAGTTACAATGGCACTGAAAAAAGTGACTTACAACCAGTCCTCCTACTTATGACCTTTGCAGTATCCCCACAATCATGTTGCCCAAATTCAGGCGCTTGGTAACTGGCTTGTATTTACAATATTGCAGCATCCCCAGGGTCATGTGATCACCATTTGCAACCTTCCCAGCTAGCTTCTGTCAAGCAAAGTCAGTGGGGGAAGCCAGATTCACTTAGCAACTGCATGATTCATTTAACAACTGTAGTGCTTCGCTTAAAAACTGTGGCAGAAAAGCTGTAAAATCAAGTGTGACTCAGTTAACAGCTGCCTTGCTTAACAACGGAAATTCTGGCTCCAGTTCCTGTGTGTGTATGTGTATAGGTATACAGATACATACACATGAAGGCAAGCAGGGAGGGTGGGAGGAAGGAAGGAAGGAAGGAAGGAAGAAGGAAAGGAGGGCGAAAGCGAGCCTGGAAAGAGTTCCTATTTTATTTGGGCGGGGGATTTTATTTATTTTTTTTGCAGTCGGGTATTTGCCTGTAGAACAAATCCACCCTTCTCTAGCCAGGAGAACAAAACCATATAGATTGTATCCTAGCCTACTGTAAAGAAAACAACAAAAAAAGTTCTTTTTTTGCTAAGGCAAGGATTTTTCAGGACAATGTTCCTTCTTTTCTTTTCTTTTTTTAAATAAGAGGTCCGTGGGTTTGTTGTTTTTTTAAAATTCTTTATTTTCTGTTTTTGGTTGCCGTTGTAAATAACTTGTGTGCAGAAAGTATATTATTTATGGTGACCCCCCCCCAAGGGTGTATTTGTGTAAGTGCGTCTTGTTAAGTCTGTACCACTGTGGGATTCTCTCTGTTTTTGGATTTTATAATGGAAGGGGGGGGGGGGAAGGAAAAAAAAGGAGAATTCTGCTTTAGAAGAGCTCAGATTAAAAACAATAACGACAACAACAAAAATCTCTCTCTCTCTCTCTTTTTTTTAAATGTGGAAATAAACTTCTTTACAAACAGAGGGAGGTCATCGTGAAGCTCTTTGATTTTTACTAGCAGAAACATCTGGTTGAAACATCCAAGAGAGTTGAAAAGCCCAAAGGAGTTTATCCGTCCGTCCATTCTTCTCGCGGGTGGGGGAAATATTTTGCCGTAGCTCAACCCCAGTTTCACGAGCTCAGTCTCTCATTGTAGTAAAAAGCAAGCCAACCGCCCAGGTTTTACCACCTGCTCGACTTACGGCCACGATGGAGCCCAACATTTCCGTTGCTAAGCGAGACGTTTATTGAGTTTTGCCTCATTTTGCGACCTGCCTTCTTAAACAGCTGCAGTTGTTACACTGGTCACACACAGTGGTTAAGGGTTATGTTGATCGCGTGACCGTGAAGGGGGGGGGAGATGCTTGAACAGTCGTAAGGGTGAAAAATGGTCATAGGTGTGCAATGGTTGTGCCTCCATCTTCATAGGATCTTCTTCCATCTCAGGCAGGATGGGCTGCTGTCCTATTACTGGGATTATAGTTTGACAATCCCTGAAATTTATCTTGGTTTACTTTCCTGTCCATGCTTCCTTGTCTTACTTTGGAAAAAAAACACAACTAAGCAGGGTCAAACCTGGTTAGAAACGTGGATGGGAGACCAGAAATTCCAGGGCTGCAGGAACCAAAATATCTTAAATATCCCACAGGACATCAGGGACAATGTGGTGGGATGACAAAAACTTAAAAAGGGTTTTCCGTTTGACTACCAAGAACCCAGCTCAACTGGAAGGATAATTATTTGAATAAGTAAATGATTTATTTTTTGCATTTTTGAATCACCCATCTCTTTTCAACAGGGAATTAAATACTCACCTGTACAATAAGCCTGTAAGGTAGACCGCATTGGAGGCACATCTGAAATTAAAAGAGAATTATCTAAGTGCATAAGAAAAGATCAAGCTTCAATACAAAAATAATTGATAAGACTAGTAGGGGTAGCTGAGAGTCGGTTTGGGGTAGTGGGTTAAGAAACCGGGAGGCTGTGAGTTCTAGTTGTGCCTTGGGCACGAAGCTAGCTGGACAACCTTGAGCCAGCCACTTTTTTCTCAACCCTGGGAAGGAGGCAATGACTAACCATTCTGAAAAAACCTTCCCAAGGAAACTGTAGGACTTGTCAGGTGATCTCCAAGAATTGAGCACGACTGAACAGAAGGCAAAAATAATTATTTTTTATTATTTAGCTTAGTAGAGAAGCTGCACTGAATACTTGCCAAACAAAAGAGGCAAAGATACAGAATTAATAGAGTTGGAAGAGACTCTGGAGGTCTTCTAGCCCAACCCCTGCGCAGGCAGGGAACCCTAGACCATTCTGGACAAATGGCTGTCCAGCCTCTTCTTAAAAACCTTCTCTCCTTGATTAGTTTCCACCCATGGCTTCTTGTCCTGCCCTCAGGGGCTTTGGAGGATAGCTGGACCCCCAAATCTTCTTTGGGGCAGCCCCTGAAATATTGGAAGACTGCTATCCTGTCTCCCCTGGTCCTTCTCTTCACTAGACATACTCAGTTTCTGCAACCTTTCTTCATACGTTTCAGCCTCCAGCCCTTTGAGCACCTTTGCTGCTCTTCTCTGCACTCTTTCCAGATTTTTTTTTATAGGTAGTCCTGACTTACAACAGCTCGTTTAGTGACCGTTCAAAGTTACAGTGGCACTGAAATAAAGCGACTCGTGACCATTTTGCCATGCTGTCGCAGTATCCCCGCCACGGTCACGTGATCAAAATCCAGACGCTTGGCAAGTGACTCATATTTATAACGGTTGCAGCATCCTGGGGCCACAAGATCACCTTCTGACAAGTCAACGGGGGAAGCCAGATTCACTGAAACACCCTGTTCACTTAATAAACGTGGCAATAAACGGTCGTAGGTTGTGGGCAAAAAGCTCACTTCACCATTTGGGGATCAATTGTGGCCGTAAAGTCAAGGATTACCCGTACTGTGGGGACCAACACTGCACCAGAGGCGAAGAGGATGCTTCCCCCGTTTACTTTTTTTAAGGAACTCCATTGGGGAGGGAGGGGTGCTCCCTTCTCCCCTTCCCTCCCTCACTGGAGCCCCCTCTTCTTTGCCAAAAATGAAAACAGCCCAGGGTGGGAGATAAGCCATAGGGAAGACGTTTCCCCCACCTCATTTCCCAACCTTGCTGGGTGAATTATTAACACTCATCTTCCAAAACAAGATAATGGCTGTAAATTATCGCTCGGGCTAATCGAAATGGATGTCCTCCCCCCCTTTTAATAATTATGGAAACATTTTTTTTTCAGGGGGGGGGGGGTTGTGAGAGAAAGAGCAGGAATGCATTTCTTGTCTGTCTTCGGCCAGTTTCTCCTCACCAGCTGGTCTCCGAGAGAGTTTTCAGGGTTCTCCCCCCCCTCCCCGAT
>JANHFL010010053.1:252273-265997 GCA_032468155.1 Oxyrhabdium leporinum | reverse complement strand
AGGAAGGAAGGAAGGAAGGAAGGAAGGAAGGAAGGAAGGAAGGAAGGAAGGAAGGAAGGAAGGAAGGAAGGCAGGCTGCATAGGCTTTTCCAGAGGTAGGACAAAGAGAGGCGACTGAATAAAGGTGTATCATGATGTCATCATGCAAAAAAAATTCGCGTTCTTGCGTCTGATGGCATGATGTCATTACACATTTGTCCTTTTGATGCAATCTTGGCTTGATGCCCGTAGTTGTTCAGCACACTTAAGAACAAACCTCATCAACGTACAACTATTTCCTCTGTATTTACTACCATTTCAAATTCTCTTGGCTGCATTTAAAAATAAAAATAAAAATTCTTCTGAATGTGCATTTGTGTCTCACTTGGAAAGCTGAAGAAATTCACTAGCTAAATCATCACAGAGTGCTCGACTTGCTTAATTTATACACGGAAGACTCTGGGGTCATAAAAACCAGCTGAACTGCCTCTCTAAAAATAACATTCTGTCTCACCACCGAGGGGGGAAAAGAGGAATTCAGAAGGATCAGGGTAAGGTTCCAATCAGCAAGTCCAAAGTACTGAGTGGCTGGAGTTTGGGAGATATCTCTGCATTTCTCTCTCTTCATCGGATCAATAACATGAAGGATTACTCACCTGTGCTGGTAGACAGCCTGTTCGCTGCATCTTAGCTTTTGCCCCAGGTGATTCTCTTCTTTCACGCTGGTTAAGAAAATAAAATGAACATATCCAAACTGAAAACTTCTCCAGTTCCTGAACAGGGAAAGGAGAAGAAAAATACTTCTTGAACTAAGGTAAGAAATAGGTAGAGACCAAATACAGGAACAGGTGACTCTGTTGATACTGTACAATGAAAATGCAGCTCCTCAGGTGAACATGTGAAACATGTGACTTAAAAATTGTGAAACAAACCCACCACGGAATTTGGGGGGAATACAGTAGAGTTCCACAATGGGATGAAAACGATTTAAGACCAGAACTGGAGATTGTTAACCTTTATTTTTCTCCGATTGAAAATCTGTACCAAAAACAGTCCTATATATGGATAGTCCTCCTGATTAACGTATGCAACATGCAATAAACAGAGGCTTATTTTTAATATAGTAGACCAAGCTGTAACCGACAAGATTCCCACAAGACACTCAACCATAAACCATGCTGTTTCCTCAGTCATCATCAGTGATGGCTGATCCAACAGAACAATGATTTTAAGTTATTTGCATGCATCCCTCGTGTGGTGAATCCTTGAATCACAAGAGTTGCTTCTTAGAAGAGAAACTCTCAGATTTGGATTAATTCACCCTCACAAGCTTATCATTAAATTTTTCTCAGTGAAAAAAAATGTTTTCTGTTGAACCTAAGATTGAGTTTCCTTCCCTTCCTCCTTGGCTCTGCATTTCATCTCTGTCTAATTACTCATTAGTCTAGCATTTATTCATAGCTCCTGCTTGGATCCCTGCAGTGTGTTTAATTGGATTATTAAGTTAATCACTTTTATTGGTTTACATCAGTGTTTTCCCAGTCTGAGCAACTTTTAGATCACAGACTCCAGTTCCCAGAACACCCCTAGTAGGAATATCCTTGCTAAGAATTGTGGGAATCAAATATCACACATCTACCAGTGGTTCAGGTAGGCAAATGTTAGATTACACAACACAGCGAACCCTAAACTACCAATTGGCATGGGTTAACATACAGAGCCATTAATAAAACTAACCAAGTTAAGCATTTTTAGCATGGTTTTGTGAATATGGACAAAACATGTACCTCAGTATGTACCCCTCACATCCTGGACATAAACTGCTTCAGCTTCTCCCCTCAAGACACCGCTATAGGGCATTGCATGCTAAAAGAACTAGGCACAAAGATAGTTTCTTCCCCCATGCCATCACTCTGCTAAATGCCCAACCAGAAATAAAAAAGAGTCTTTATTATTCAGCTGTACAACAAGAAAAGATGAAGAAAGGGCAAGCAAAATAACCAAGAATTTGAAGCATCAGCCTTGCACCATCTCATTTTGCAGAGGGAGAAAAAGAACCAGTAATTAACATCTGACTGTTTGGTACACATTGGATAATTTAAATTTCCTAGATAAGCATGCAGAATAAAACATAATTTTTACCAGCTCCCTAAGTATTCCAGTGTAGCTTTAACTTCTGTGCATGTGAGTGTGTGGGTGTTTGTAAGCAATGCTTGTTAAATTATGCATTTTGAAGGAAGATGTTTTTTAAAAGAGATTTTAAGGGTGATTTTTAATGGAGACTTGTTTAAAGAGAAATGTAGTTCAATCTGGAAAAGAATGGACTTATGAGGCAACACATGTGGCAAATAATCTGGGCAAAAATAGATTGATTTGTTTCCCTCACTAATCAGTCATCACAACAAAAATAATAATAATCACTTATTCTCATTTTGATAAGAATAAATCAAATTTTAGTTCTAGAGCCCTTCATTCTGCATACATACTGTGCTACAATTGTCCTTTGAGCTCTGCGTTTTGGTGAATTTTGCAGTTCAAATCCCTCATAAAATGAAAATGAATGTGTGCATTTGGGGAAAGGTTTTATGCAAATACATATAATTTTACTTTCTAAAAAGCAAGCAATTCCAAATAGATGTAGCAAGTGGGCAAATGAACTTTTCAGTGAGCCAAACAGGCTGTAAAGCTCTGAAATAAAGTCATGTTATTGTCTTGACATCACAAGTGTGTAGCAGGGAGAGAAGAATCCAGCCTCAAACACAGAACAAAAATAATTTCAGACCTAGAAAACATTCAGCCAGGCTAGAAAATAGGAGACCGTGAGTTCAAGTCCCACCTCAGCCATGAAAGCCAGCAGGATGAGTTTGGGCCAATCAGCAGGAGACTGTGAATTCTAGTCCCACTTTAATCATGAAGTCAGCTGGCTGACTGGGCCAATTACCAGGACACTGTAAGTTCTAGTCCCGCCTTGGCATTAAGTCAGCTGGATGACTTTGGGGCAATCACTAGGAGACTGAGTTCTAGTCCCATTTTAGGCATGGAGTCAGCTGGGTAATTTGGGGCCAATCACAGGAGTCTATGAGTTCTAGTCCTGTCTTAGGCATGGTCAAGCTAAGTGACTTTGGGCCAATCCTCAGGAGACTGTGAGTTCAAGTTCCACCTTAGCCATGAAAGCCAACTGGGTGACTGGGCCAGTCATTCCCTCTCAGCCCAACACACCTCACAGTTGTTGTTGGGAAAATAGAAGAAGGAAAGAGTATTGTGTATGTTATCTGCCTTGGATTATTTGTAAAAATAATAAAGGGGGGATGTAAACAAATAAATAAAAATTCAGCCAGAAACACAATTCTTCACTGACAGAAGAACCCCCCAATGAGTATGCATCTCAGAGCATCAAAGAACCCATGTCCAGTTTTTAATTTGGATATAGCTGTGAGTGCAAGTTATGCTTTTGTCATGCTCTGTCCTTTAACTACTTATTAGTTCTTCTTTTGTTTCCTTGGAAACAAGAAAGAAGAAGAAAAGAACCAACTAAGGGCTTCCTTCTTCCTCCTCCCCAGTTTGGCCCCAATGCTGTAGGTTGTTGTGCCTTTGCTCCCCCCACTCATTCTAAATCCAGTTCCGACAACCTGTGTATCTTGAATAGTGGATTGCCTACAGCAGCATTTCCAACCTTAGCAACTTTAAGATGAGTGGACTTCAACTCCTAGAATTCCCCAGCCAGCATAGCTGAATTGTTGATGGATTAGCCCTGAACTGGTGATGGATTAAGCACGGGGTTTTCCAACCTTGGTAACTTTAAGATGCATGGACTCCATGCTGGCTGGGGAATTCTGGGAGTTGAGATCCATTCATCTTAAAGTTGCCAAGGTTGAGAAACCCTGGGTTAGCCAGTCCTTGCCATCTGAGAGCAAAAGAGAACCATAGCTCACATCCTTATACTCTCTAGAGATATTATGACTTTTGCTTCTGGTTTCAGCCTTGACTTTGAAGCCAGCAGAGGTCCAATCAACAAGGGACAAGGGGAGGCTATAGTGTGCTCTTGTTTGTCATCTGTGAAATTAGAGAGAAGGCTTTGTGCTTTCATGTGGTACCGAAGATCTCTTCATTTTCTCCCCAACTTAATAGCAATTTAAAAACACCTACTTAGAATTTAGAATGCATTAATTAAATTGCCATTTAAAAACTGGCAATCGAGAGGCGAAGCAAAAACCCATCTTATTCTGCAAAGAAGTAGCTACAGAATGAAGGAGTCACCTACCACTGGGAAATGGAGAAAAGAAGGAAAGAAGCAAAACAACAATTCCTCCTGGTGGGTAATTCATTGGATGGGGCTCCTTGTCTTGAGAACCAGAGGCTGAGATGGCGGAATCAAAGAATTTTTGCAGAAGAGATTGCATTAAATCAGCCAGGGCCGATCTGAAAATTCAGAAACTTCTGCAGTAGTACTTTGTGGTAGACCCAGAGATAAAGAACAAACAAGTTTTCAGTGTCCGGGAGATGCATTTTTTAAAATCAATTTTTCATGAAGAAGGCAGGGCCAGAAATTTTCTCCCCCTTTTTTAAATTTTGCACATGTTAATGCCAAGTGTGAACAAACAGACCCACATGTGCAGAGTTTGAGCTAACTCCTTTTTTATATTCTGCCTATCCAGGTAGTTCTTGATCTACAATCACAACTGAGCCCAAAAGCAAGACAGTGGTTAAGTGAGTTTTTTTCCCATTTTACGACCTTTTTTTGGCCCAATTGTTAACTGAATCACTGCAAGTCTTAAATTAGTAACACGGTCGTTAAGCGAATCTGATTTCCCCACTGACTTTGCTTGTCAGAAAGTCGCAAAAGGGGATCACGTGACCCTGGGACACTTCAACCATCATAAATACATGCCGGTTGCCAAGCATTTGAATTTTGATCACATGACGATGGTGAGGCTGTAAGGGTCATAAGTGTGAAAAATGGCCATAAGGTTTTTTTTCAGTGGTGTTGTAACTTCAAATGGTCACTAAACGAATGGTGGCAATTCAAGGACTACCTGTAATACAGAAATTTCTCCAGTCTGGCTGTTCTCCCTTGGGAACAATTAGATAAGGCCCCAAAGAATTCAAGAAGAGCCAAATTCTGGCCTTTTTATAGTTGTGCAGTGACTCTAGACTAGTTCTACTCTTGATTCCTCCTGCTTGCTAGGCTGGGTGCTTCCCAACATTAATTAACACACCTATTTTATTTATTCCGATCACTAGTACATGACCAATTTCAATTTGTTTGGGATCATCAGACGTACCTAACCACAGATCATTTAAATCTCTTATCCAGAACTGAATTCAAGGGTCATTGCACTTAAGAAGACCAGAAAAAGCATTTTTCCCTACCCCGTGATCCTGGATCCTCATGGATGGAGCCTTAAATAAAATGTCGTCCAAGTGCAGAAAAGGACCTCATGCCCCACAATAAGGAGAGAGGACAGTAATAAGCTAGGGGACCTGAAGGGAGAGTTGGATAGATGGATGAAATAAATAGAGATCAAGATGAGTTTCTAATTCTATTTATCTCAGCAAAGGTAGATAGATTTCAGCTGAGGTCTCTTTATATTTTGAGAGACTTAGCTCCATTTGCTTACATTTTCTCTCCCGTGTTCTATTTACTTGTCCCTAAACATTTGCCTCCGGTGTGGGACTGCCACTGCTGAGACACTCGTGTAAAAAACAGTGGGTTTTTTTTATGGAAGTGATGACATTATTTGAAACCAGAAAAGGGGCTAATTGGGTGAACAGTTCAAAACCAGCTGCTCTAACAGAAGAGAAACTCACCAGATGAACCTCTCCTGGAGCTCTCCAAGGTTCTGTTTCCGACATATAAACCCTTAAGCAGCTCCCTGTTGGAAAGAAAAAAAAAGTGTTACATTTGGGATGAAGAGAGGGATTTTCCCACCCACATTTAATTTAAAATAGTACATCTGCCAATGCCCATTCGTGCCTCTTGGTGACTTTCAAATTTTTATACACAGACAGATATTAACATTTTCATTAAAACGTTTTAAATATTCTTTAAAACGTAAATATTTCTGAGTAATGATAAATGTATCAATAAAGGAGAATATTTGTAGCTCAGGGTTGAAATGAGGGGTCCTGGGTACTCTCTGAGCTTGGTTGTTTTCTTGCACTGATGATGTTACCTAGTTTGGGTGATGAAACGTCTGAAAGAAAACAGCCAAACTCAGAAAGCACCAAGCTTAATAATAAATGTTTTCAGTTCCCTGCTAGGCTTAATAAGAAGAGGGAGGAGCCAAATTTAACTACGGCAGCAAGCTGTTCCATCATCTAGGCCTGAATAGAGAACACAAACAAATGAACCATTGAACAAATCAGTTTGTACCTCTATAACTGTTTGGTTTGGTACAACAACCAAACAGGACAGATACAGATAGTTAGGACTGCAGAAAAAATAATTACAACCTGCCCACCTTCCATTGAGCACCTGTATACTCCACGAACCAGAAAGAGGGCTGAGAAAATATCTACAGACCCTTTACATCCTGGACACAAACTGTTTCAACTTCTCCACTCAAAACACCGTGTAGGGCATTGCAGGCCAAAACATCTAAACACAAAGATAATTTCTTTCCCTGTGCCATCATTCTGCTAAACACCTAATTCCCACAGCACTGTCTTATGCCTAAAGATATTTACTCACGTAGTAGAATGTATTGCTATTATCCTTGTCATCTTCCTATCTTTCTCATCTTCTCATCTTTCTCACCTCTCATCTTTCCTACTACCTTCTCCTATTGGTATATTATGATTTATCAGTTGTTATTTGTATCTTATGATTTATGATTGAATCTTATTATTTATGATCTATGACTTATCACTCTGTTGTTTGTATGTACACTGAGAGCTTATGAACCAGAGACAAATTCCTTGTGTGTCCAATCATGCTTGACCAATAACGAATTCTATTCTATAAATCAGCTCAAAGTTCTAGTCACCCAACAACCAAGCTATATATTCTATTTCAGACACATTATGGGAAGATCTACCTCTTTGGGGGGGGGGAACCTCTAATGCTGGCAAAGATGAAAGGAAAGAGAAGAAGACAGCTATCAGCAAGGTTGGGTGGGCCCAATTAAAATGAGTATCCCATTGGAAAACTTGAAGGATCAGGGTAGAGATATGGAGGAATTGAGAAGATGGATTTTTAAAAAATCTATGTGGTTGCTAAGACTTAGTAAGACACTGACTTAGTACATAATCAATCATTGAGAGAAGTGATACAAGCTGACAAAGGCTACAATTGAAACCTTAATTCATTACAGCAAGTACATGACTGTTATATTTTATATTGGAAAGGAAATTTAAGACAAGACTAAATGGCAAAGGGAGCCAAAGCAATGGACTAGGTAAAGAGGTCTCCATCGGCCCTGGCAGCTGCATTCACACAGCATGCTATGCTAATTTTGAAGCTTGGTTAATTTCATTGAGTTTGATACATTGTATGAACCAAGGCATTTGGTTAAGTTGATGTTTGATTTGATGTTTCACGCAAACCCAGGAAGTGTTTGAATTCACTACTCAGGTTTAGAGGGTTCGATGAATTCAGCCATAGTAAATCCATGAGCCATGAAGAATATTTATCATGAACGAAGGTGAATATAAGTGACCCAGGATAATGTTGCAGGATCCAATCTGGCTCGGTCACCAGGACTGGAGGTTTTGTCTTCCAAACCTTCAGACTCATGCTGGAGCCCATGTTCAAGGAACTTCTCTCTAGCCTAGTCCGAAAACTTGGAAGACGAAACCTCTGGTTCCAGTGACCAACCCAGATTGGATCCTGCAAGAGTATTTATTTTACTTATATATCAAATTTAGGTCTTGCCCTTCTTATTCTCAGGGTGACTCTGAGCAGTTAGCTAAGCATAAGAGTAGGTACAACAAGGATGCGTAGCAAAGCAATGCTTGGCAAATCCTCAGCTTGTCAGAAGCATTTCTTGGGCCTTGAGTCAAATTTTGTAGAGAAGGTTATAAATCCAAGAGGGGCCAAAGAAGGAATGTGTTATTTGTGCCTGACCTGCTTATAAAAGAGTGGCAAAGTAGTAGTTAGATGTCACATTGCTCTTGCTAGTCCTGCTGGGATGCAATTTAATGAAGTACTGGGGTTTCTCTAATTGTGTTTTTTCTCCCTCAGTGGGCCTGTTTAGATGAACATTTTAATTAACCTGAAATGCAATGGTATAGGATTGGAAGCCGAAGGCCTCTTGAGCTTCTATGTGGATATACATTTTAAAAAAGAAGGTCCAAATGAATTATGCGTTCAGATTACAAGTGGCCATTCTCTGCAGCCACAAGAGCTGTCTCACACTGGTTTTGGTGTGAATGTTGCCCAGAAATTGCCCCTTGGAACATCCCAGTTTTGACAGCACATTGGCACAGAAAGATTCAGCAAGCAATCCTCATAAAAAGAAGTCAAGAAATCATCTACAGGTAGTCCTCAACTTACAACCTCAACGGAGCCCAAAATGTCCATTGTTAAGTGAGAAAGTTGACTTTTGCCCCATTTTATGACCTTTCTTGCCATACCTGTTAAGCGAATCACTGCAGCTGTTAACTTAGTAGCATGGTTGTTAAATGAATCTGGCTTCCCCCTTGACTTTGCTCATCAGAAGGTCACAAAAGGTGATCACATGACCATAAATACATGCCAGTTGCCAATTATTCAAATTTTGATCGTGTGACCACAAACACTTCATGCTGGGATGTGTGAAAAACAGTCATAAGTCACTTTTTTTATGTCATTGTAACTTCAAATGGTCACTAAATGAATGGTTGTAACTCAAGGACTACTAGTAAATGGAGAGTACAGAGCCTGTAATATCTTAGATGTAGCTAAACTACCATTTCCAGAAGCCCCAGATAGCAAGATCAAAAGTGAGGGATTCTGGGATTTGTAAATGAACATCTAAAAGGTTATAAGATCTGATTGGCCAATTCATCATACGCTGTCATGCTCTCTCTTTTCCTCAGATGCTTCCTGACTGCAACTTCGTCTATGTGGGTGCTCACACAAGCATGTGCATTTCCTTTACCAAACCATCAACCTGAACTAATCGTATTGCATAAAAGATTGCATAAAGATTTTTAAAACGACAGAGTCGAGAAGGACTTGAAGGCTCCACGTAATGTACCACGGTTGACTTAACCACGGCAATGGGCTGTTATGTTCATATAACCTATTAAGCCATAAGTCATGATTAAGTCATTGGTTAAGTCACCGGGTTAGAAACCAGGAGGCCGAGAGTTCTAGTTCCGCCTCAGCTATGAAAACTGGCTGATTAACTTTGGGCCAGCTACTCTCTCTCAGCCCAAATCACCTCACAGGGTGGTTGTTGTGAGGGAAAATAGGAAGAGGAAGAAGCGTTAGATACATTTTTATAAAATTTTATAGTTTATATTTATATAAAAAAAAAATACCAGCAGGATATAAATCAATCAATAAATGATTTATATGCTGCAGTGGCTGGTTTTTTTTTCCATACTTCATCCTGATTCAAAGACAGGCAGGCCATTTGAGGATTGTTAGTTTTTTTGAGTCCAACCTATGATTCAGTAAGATGAATCCAGTTTCCCTCTGTTCTCCACGTATAGAAAGATAGCCCCTACCAAGCTCTCAATCCTGGTCACGAAACAAAAATATTCAGGCTAAAAATGAAGTAATCGCCTGCCAAACCCAGTTATTTGGAGGGGGTGGGAAATACAGGGTTTGGTGCTTGCAAATGCTCTAGAATTGTCACCTCCATTCCAAGGAGAAATGTTTCTTAAGGACAACTGTGTGATTACAGTCAGCCTGAAAAGGACAGCAATTGTCTCTTAATAGCTGACTTGGCCAAGATGACAGCGATGTGATTTCAGTTAAAAAAGAAACTGCCCAGGATTGGGCTGGTCAGCTTCAATCTTCCATCAGCCTGGCTGTAATTTGCAGAACGGTTCATTTCCACCGTGAAAACTGGACAGTTAAAAAGGCGGTTCAACACTGGCGGCAATAACAACAGCCAAATAGTGACCAGTTTTGTCTCGTAACTAAAAAAAAAAAAAAGAAGACCTTGTTATCATCTGCACCCAGTTAATTCCCCCTTTCTATTTTACTGCTTTTCTTTGTCTTTTGGACTGCAAACGTGGTTTGCTTTTCTCTGAAGAATACACATGGCTGGAAAAATTACAGTGAGTGTTTCCTTATTTTAAAAAAAAAAAACCCTAAAAGCAACACGTTACATTAGGAATTTTAGAGATGTATTGAAACAAGAGCAAGGACAAACCCAAAAGACTAACAATTTTTTTTTTAAAGAAAAAAGATGGGGTTGAACTAGAAGACCTCCAAGGTCCCTTCCAACTCTGTGATTCTGTTATCTTGATTTTCTCCAGGAGCTCAAGGTGACTTACATTTTATACCAAGTGCTACCGTCGTGCTGTAGGTGGAACTGAGAAAGACTGGCCTAAAATCATCCAGGTAGTTTCTAGAACTGTCATCCCTTCAGGGTACTGGAACCAGAGTCATAAATGCTAATGCTACTTTTATTACTACAGTAACAGAAACATGCACGTCTGAATGCACTTCCCTCGCCTTCCCACTATCTTTGTGAGCATTAGGGATGATCCAGACTGAGACACTCTTTCAAATTACAGATAGTGCCTCGACTTAGGATCTCAACTGAGCCCAACATTTCTGTTCCTACGCGAAACATTTTAAAGTGAATTTTGCCTCATTTTACAAACTTTCTTGCCACCGCTGTTAAGCGAATCAGTTAGTAATTGCGTTGTTGTTCAGTTAGTAATGCGTTATGAAGTGGATCCGGCTCCCCCTTATTGACTTTTTTGTTAGAAGGTCGCAAAAGGGGATCACGTGACCCTGGGACACTGTGACCATCATAAATATGAGTCAGTTGCCAAGCGTCTGAATTTTGATCAGGTGACCATGAGGATGCTACATCGGTCATAATTGTGAAAAACGGTCATAAGTCACATGATCTCAGGACTCTGCAACCATCATAAATATGAACTAGTTGCCAAGCATCCAAATTTTGATCACGTGTCCGTGGGGATGCTGCAATGGCCATGTGAAGAAGAGTCCCAAGTCATTTTTTTTCAATGATGTTGTAACTTCAAACGGTCAATAAACAAACTGTTGTAAGTCAAGGGCTACCTGTACATTTCTGTCCCAGAATCAGAATTCCTTTATCTGACCTTGAGTGCAGCTCTTCTTCCTCTTCAAAATCATTCCCACTGACTATTACAAGACCTGAATCTGGACCAGAATCTGGGTCTAATCCAACACCTTAACCACTATACCAACCTTACTCCTCCTTCCCACGCTTCCCTCCTCAGCAATGTTAGAGGCTCATGGCTACAGATAATTTACCTTTGTTCAGTGTCTTTGTTCAGTGACCGTTCAAAGTTACAACAGTGCTGAAAAACATGATTTATGACTGTTTTTCACACAATCATTGCAGCATCCCCATGGTCATGTGATCAAAATTTGGACACTTGGCAACTGACTCATATTTATGACACAGCGTCCCAGGGTCATGTAACTACATTTTGCGACCTTCTGACAAGCAAAGTCAACGGAGAAGCCAGATTCCCTGAACAACCCTCCTATTAAGTTAACAACTGCAGTGGTTCACTTAAGAATTGTGGCAAGAAAGGTCTTAAAATGGGGCAAAGCTCACTGTCTCACTTAGCAACAGAAATGCTGGGCTCAGTTGTGGTCACAAGTCAAGGAGTAAGTAAAAAAGAATTTTTTTCCCCTTTCTCTCTCTGAGGTCTGCTAAGGGAGAGGTGGAGTATTAAGCTCCCTTCTTCTTCCCCAATTAATTATACTGAGTCAATAGTTTTTGGATTGCAGAATCATTCCTAAGACAAGCAACGAAGTTCTTACATGGCTAAAAGTCTGTAGGAATTCTCAGTCATCCAGGTCATGGTTGTCCCAAAGGTGCTTTTTTCAGGAGGCAACTGGACTTTCTTGTTTTTTCTTTGAAGATGTTTCGCTTCTCATCCAAGGGATGAGAAGGGATGAACACCCTTAGAATGGTGTTGGAGTATGAATGAATTTCCAGAAAAATTGCAGACTGTAGGAACCATTAAGCACTACCCAGGTGACCCTGAGGACACAGATAAACATCCAAGTGCTTCAACAACCCAGAAAAAGGATGCAAAAGACCAGCAACAAAAATCCTTCCATTCCCTACCATTCAGTCAGAGCTGAAGAAGCTTCTTGGATAAGAAGCGAAATGTCTTCAAACAAAAAACAAGAAAGTCCAATTGCCTCCTGAAAAAAAAGCACCTTTGGGATGCTTGCATGGCTTTTAAGCTGACTCAGTGGCCCCTGAATTTAAGAAACCTTCATCTTAAAAAGCTCTCTCAACCACTTCTATATTCTCTTAAGAACAAACCTGATATGCTGGGTGAACAATATCGCTCGGGGAAGGACATGATTTCCCCAGACATCTTTTCAATTTTGGGTAAGAATGAATTTTCACTCCGGTTTGCCCATCCGAGGCAAGTTTTATTGTAACTTTCTCCAAATAAGATCTATACAAAGTGGTGTGAAAATTACTCTGCAAAGTAGGTCCATTACTTTATATGAATTTAAAGCAATTTTAGGTACATCATCATTATCTTTATTACTTTTGCAACATGGTTTTTTTTTAATCTTTTCTTCTGCATATGCTTGTACTCCTTACAGGGCCATTCAGATCCGTGTCTCTAATTGGACTCGGCCTCTTTTCTTCAAGTCCCCTTCCTTTTCCCTTTTAACCGGACAAAAACAACCTTTTCTTTCAAAGCAACAAGATGGAGTTCAGCATTCATTTATTTACTTTCCCCAGATGTTCAGATCATTGCTTACTCCTTCTTTTCAGTCAGCTAGTGTTAAAGCAACCAGTCCTTACATTTCCAGTGTCCAGTTCTAGAGTGTTATTTTGCAGCCACAATAGTTCTATTCCTACAAAAACAGCAATCGGAAAAGAAACAAATACAGTTTGGAAAAATACAAAAGTTTAGAAAAATACAAAAGAAAAATTAGAGAAAAAAAATAATCATGCAATGAAAACAAAAAGAGAAAAAGAAGGTTATTGAGCCATCCTATAGTTTAGTTTTAATTTACTTTAAAATTATTGATTGGTTACTTAATCATATAGAAAACACAAGAACGCAAGTTCGTTTGACAAAATAAAAGGGTGCAGGGTGTAGAGCAGTGTATATTTTCAGGTAAGTGTGTCACCAATAGAAGAGAATAGTTGCAGCTGAGGGTTGAACTATGGAGTCCTTGGTGCTCTCTGAGCTTGGTTCAATGTACTGAGGATATTACCTAGTTTGGTAATGAAATGTCCACTGATAGAAGAAAATATTTGTAGTTCAGGATTGAACTGTGGGATCCTTGGTGCTTTCTGAGCTTGGTTCAATGTGCTGATAATGTTATCTGGTTTGATTATGAAATGTCTGCAAGGAAAAACCCATGTCTGAGTACATTAAGGACCCTTAAGTGTGTCACTTTTACAAGTTACCTGGATCTGCACAGCATAGTTCTTAATTAAGCAGACTTGATTATAAACTTGGCAGTTCTATCTACTGGATATATTAAATACCCTAAAGAAAGCAGGACAATTTGCTCTTAACTGTATAGCAATAGCAATAGCACTTAGACTTATATACCACTTCACAGTGCTTTACAGCCCTCTCTAAGCAGTTTACAGAGT
>JANHFL010010053.1:227933-240749 GCA_032468155.1 Oxyrhabdium leporinum | reverse complement strand
TAGATAGATAGATAGATAGATAGATAGATAGATAGATAGATAGATAGATAGATAGATAGATAGATAGATAGATAATGCATATACTCTGGAAACTATTAGGGAGGGCCTGTGATCATCCTCTTTCTCTCACACAAACTATTTGAATTGATTGCCTCTTCCTCCTCTGGATGGCACGCCCCCCTCTCCTGAGAATCCAGCCTACTTTATAGGTGGTCCTTGACTTACAACCGCAATTGAGCGCAAAATTTAAGTTGCTAAGGGAGACAGCGGTTGAGTGAATTTTGCCCCATGTTATGACCTTTCTTGCCACCGTTAAGATAATCACTGCACTTGTTAAGTTAGTGAAACGATTGTTAAGGATCTGGCTTCCCTGTTGACTTTGCTCATCAGGAGATCATGAAAGGGGATCACGTGACCCTGGGAATTTTGATCACGTGACCCTGGGAATTTTGATCACGTGACCATGGGGATGTCATAAGTATGAAAAAAGGTCATAAGTCACTTTTTTCATTGCCACTGTAACTTCGAAAGGCCATTAAACTAACTGTTGTAAGTCAGGGACTATCTGTATTCTATCACAGACAGGTTTCTGCTACCATAGTCATTTTCAATCACTAACAGTTTACAATCTTCTTCCCCTTCTCCTTTGAAACTGTATAGTAATTCTACAAGATTTGCTAGGGCCTATTGGCCAGTTCTTGCAATATTCCTCAGGGGGGGAAACTATTTGAAGCGCTGTTTTCATCCACTCTTGCCCAACTCTTATTGATAGCTCAGTTTCTAAAACTATGTTAATTTACCCACTCGTGAGGAAAAGGAGTTAAAAAAAACAGGTGTTAGTTGCCATATCATAGATCTCTGTTCCATCAGTAGAATTATGATGACAGGTGTTGAAACAAGACATTAAAGACATGTTTATTTATTATTGCTTTCTCTTAAAAAGAGGACATTCAGATTGCTGTGTGAGACATTAGCTGTTTGGATCCCGCTTCAGTGAGCTTTTATTTGTTGTCAGTTGCTAATCATTTTGTTATGGTATCCTGTCACTGTAAAAGTTAAGTCTGCTTATAAGAATAAAATTATATACAGGAAAGTGCTTTGTGTGGCTCTGATTGTAGTTTAAAAAAGAAGCTTACCAGTAGCTACCAAAAATGAATTAAATAGCACAACAATCTAAGCCACAGAAGATAACATTCACCTAACACACTGGACATAAACCAAAGTTTGCAAACCACAGTCATTCCAACCATACAACTTTCTGAACTACAATTTTTTAAAAAAATCATTGAATTCTAGTGGATGATTCAGAGTATAATACCGCTACTGCCATTGTGGATGTCTGGAGCAGTATTTCTCAACCTCATCCACTTTATGAAGTAATGACTTCAACTTCCAGAATTCCTCAGCTAGCATGAAGTCTATAAAGTTGCTGACTAGAGAATTCTGGGAGTTGAACCAAAGGTGCTTTTTCAAGAGGCAACTGGACTTTCTGGTTTTTCTTTGAAGATGTTTCGCTTCTCATATACGAAGCTTCTTGAGAGCTGAAGAAGCTTCTTGGATGAGAAGCAAAACGTCTTGAGAAGCAAAACGTCTTCAAAGAAAAACCAGAAAGTCCAGTTGCCTCTTGAAAACGCACATTTGAGATAACCATGAGCTGGATGAGAATATCCATAGACATCTGGGAGTTGAAGTCCACAAACCAAAAAGTGGCTGAGATTCAGAAACACTGGTCTGGAGTTTTCTGAATTTAGTCTAAGAAGTAAATCCATTCATTTGAAGTGTATTGTTTTATTTTGCTTTGTAGCTGTCATAACTAGGAAGCTTTGCCCAGGTTGTAAAATAAATAAATCCAGTCCTCCTAACAGCAGTCACTTGAACAGGAAAAACATTATTCCAATACTAGCTAGGCTGCAAATAATTTTATGGGTAAAGCTATAGTTCTGCTTTTCTTAATTAGAACTGTGTTCCAGAGGATGCTTTCTTATAAAAAGGATATCTAACATGCTGGCAAGTGTGCTCTTAACATTCAGTCTTGGGCCTCAAGCCAACTATTCTATTGTACTATCTTTATTTGTACATTCCTGGAAGTAATTCTGTTGAGTCTAGAGTAGAAAACTAGAACCAGCCAGAACAAGACATCCTTGAGTTAGGCCCTTTAGTTAAGAAACTTACACATACGTGGAAAATATACATGAATGCAGAATTAATCATACTTACAATCATGCTCAGACTTGTCATACACTTGAGAATTATAAACTTTGTGGCTTATAACAAACCAACAGAGTTACTGCTGAGTTCAACAGCATTGCTTATTTATAATACTACATCACAGAGTACTTTTCTTTATTGCCCAATAACTAAGGGATTGAGATTTAATTACTTTTTCTTGTATCGATAAAATCCTGCTTTCTCGAAGAGCTTGGAGGAATCTGATGCACTCCAGATATGTTGGACTTCAACTCCTCATCCTGGCCAGGAATTCTGAAAGCTGATGTTCAACACATCTGGGGGACAGCATCTCAGTAGGGTGCAGTTTTCAACCAATGCTACCTTTTTCTAATCAGGCGAATATAAAACCAAGTAAATCCTTCTGGAAAAGCAATGGACATTCTTCTAAACAAATGTGGTTGAATCAGGCTGCAAGACTTTTGAACTACCCTGAAGTTGCTCATAAACACAATGCCTATAATTAGCTCCTAAGCGGCTTTTTTAAAAAAAAGTTTTTCCAACCGTAAGTATTATTTACAATGGAGGGAAATCAAAAGGAAGGGAAGAATTAATTAGAGCTGACTTGAAGCGATGGGCAGTCAGTGCTTTTTGTTTTAAATATAAAAAGTACAGACTGAATCTGCTCAATACCTGATATTATTTTCATATCTTTTGCTTACAAAAGGCATCGCGCAAGGAAAATAACAGGCAGAAAGGCTGTCTAGATTGATGCACTATATGAATGTTAATTCCATTCTTCAATACTGCATTTGCTGAAGATTTTAATTATTAGCACCATTCAATGCCAGGAACCCAGACAAGGACACAAAAGTCAGGAATAAATGCCAAGTTCCAGTCCAGAAAATCTGGGTCAATGAGAAGGTTTCCTTGTGTAAAGCAGCCAGAGAACTACAGTACAGATAGTCCTCCATTTACAACCATTCATTTAGCGATCGCTCAAAGTTGCAAAGGCCTTGAAAAAAGTGGCTTACAACTCGCACTTAGGACAGTCACGGTATCTGCACACTCAAGCGGTCAAACCTGGGCGCTTGCAACCAGCATATATTTGCAATGGTTGTCATAACAGCCTCCTGGGATCATGATCGCCATTGGCGATCTTTACAGCCAGCAAAGACAACAACAAAGTCAGATTTGCTTAACAGCCACATGATTCACTTAACAATGGCACCTTAACAACTCTGGCAAAAAAAAAGATTGTAAAATCAGATGCGATTCATTTAACAATCGCCTTGCTTATCAATGGAAATTCTGGTCCCAACTGCGGTCGTAAGTCAAGGATTACACCTGTACTGGATCACTTCTTTCCAAAACAGCAGAGGGCAGGAGAAGAAGCAATGAATGGAAACTGATTAAGGAGAGAACCAAGTCTGAACTAATGAAAAATTCCCTGACAGTGAGAACAATTAACCAGTGGAACGGCTTGCCTCAAGAAGTTGTGGAGGCTCTAACAACGGACAGCCACTTGTCTGAAATGATATAGGGTTTCTTGCCTGAGCAAAGGGTTGGACTAGAAGACTCCAAGGTCCCTTCCAACTCTGTTATTCTATTTGAAAATGGCCAAACCTCTCAAACCCCTCCTTAGATTTTCTCAACTGCTTTCCAAATTGCTGATCTTTCTCTCAGACCAGGCTCGGTCACTATTGGAATAAATATCTAGATCAGAGGTATCCAACCTTGGCAACTTTAAGACTTGTGGACTTCAACTCTCAGAATTCCCCAGCCAGCCATGGCAACTTTAAGACTGGAAGTCCACAAGTCTTAAAAGTTGCCAAAAGTGGACATCCCTGATCTAGATAGTCTAAGGTAAGAGACTAGATAAGACTTAAATAGTAGTAGTTTCCCGAAATGCAAAAAACTACGTTCCTTTTTGGCTGAACTGTTGTTTCTCTTTAAACATCACTCTGGATAGATAGTGAGGTAAGCAGCATATAAATTTAATAAATAAACATTATTTATCCCGTAATAAGCATTTAAAAATGAAAAAAAAAAGCAATACAATATTCTTGTAGTTAAAAATTTTCACACAATTCCCTGTAGTCTCTTTGTGTTTTCAGATATGGGAAACTTATCTCTAGTGACCAGAGGGAGCCAAGCTTTCGATTTGCCAGTAGCACTTGGCAGCTGGTTGGGAGAAAAATCCACTGAGCCCACCCCAAACATGGAAAATATTGTGTTCCTAATGAATGCTGAACAGAACCGGAGGGAATTGGATTTACAATTCAAATTGTTAATTAACCTCTAGGAAGCTCATATTAAGCTCACGGAAGACGTATTTACTTAGGTGTATTTAACAAACCAAACAGGTGGTTGGTATTTATATAGCTTTCGAACACTTGGACACTTGCAGACAGCAGAGCAATAAATCGCTTGGCAGAAACTGGTGGTGCCAGAATATTTCCCTTGCAACATAGGCCAGTTTGGGCCTTGTAAGTTCTTGTTTATTAATTACATTTATATAATGCCTATCTATGTTATTATTTCTTTATTTTGCTCATTGATGTAGCCACCCATCTCATCTATATAATTCAGGGTGGGGGGCTTACAAACAGTTAAAACAATAAAAAATCAAACAGTATTTCAATGTATTGTTTGGATTGCCACTGATAACACGTTAAAATCTACATAAAAGCAGCCAAACATTAATAAAATACATTAAAACGTGCCGGTAAAACATTAAAACATTGCCAAGCAATATCTATCTATCCATCTATCTATTTCCATCTATCTATCTATCTATCTATCTATCTCCATCTATCTATCCATCCATCCAGAAGCTTGCAGCACAGTTCTGGCTGTCTCCTCTTTCTTCGTAACAACTCTACGAAACAGGCTACCTTGGATGCTAACAATGAATTTACCTGGCCTAAATTTACCTGGCCTGACACTTCAGCTGCCTCTTTCCTCAATGTTACTGCATAATAACATTGTTATCAGAGAGCCAGTTTGGCCTAGTGGTTAAGGCACCAGGCTAGAAAGCAGGAGACTGTGAATTCTAGTCCTGCCTTAGGCAATAGGCATGAAAACTGGTTGGGTGACTTTAGGCCAATCACCAGGAGACTGTGAGTTCCAGTCCCGCCTTAGGCATAAAAGCTGGCTGAGTAACTTTGGCCCAGTCACTCTCTCTCAAGCCAACCCACCTCGCATGGTTATTGTGGAGAAAATAAGAGGAGGAAGGAGCATTACGTATGTTCGCTGCTTGAGCTGCTTACAAAGTAATAAAGGCAGGAAAAAACTCAAATAAAGGAATAAATAATGGAATAAACCAAAAAGAGTAAGTTATATGGTGAGCCACGTGCTATGGTTAAGTAAGGACAATAACTCTATTCACAAATCACATTAAGGCAAACCTAAGCTTAGTACGTTGTATGTAGCTTTTGAGATTCATCCACTGCGATAAACCACGGGATAGTATGTTTGATTTGGCCTTAATGTGTATGAAGCTGATCGTGTAAACCATATTTTATGGGTTTATGTCCAAATCTAGCCACCTGTAGTTAATTCAGCAGTGGTAAAGGGAACCATGGATTTGCACAGTGAATCTCGGCATAAGACACTTGCCTTATTTAACATAATCATAGTTCATTAAATTCAAGATACAGGCTGAGTAAGAAATTAAGTGCATTGCCTGGGATCACACAATAATGCTAGCATAAAATGTTATTTATGGTTCAGTAGGTCATTTAAACACAGACAACATCTTAGCTGAGTCTCTGTCTCTTTCCTTCTCTCCCCCATTATGACTGTTAAGGCAACTTGGTTTTACAGTACTCCAGACTGACAGCTACGGTACATGTTATTGTCCCCCAATGGTGAAATTTTCCAATATACTTAAGCAGGATTCTCATGAACAAGAATGCTTATTTTAGCATGTAGCAAAAGGAGAGCCATCAATCCCATTGTTTCTGTAGAGGAAAAAAAATCATCTTTTAAAAACTAAAGCAGCAGCATACCAGAGCCTGGGGAAAAAGCAATTGTTTCTGAGCCTCTGATTAAAGATCAGAATCTCCTAGAATCTGGAAAATTTCAGAGTAGCAAGCAGAAAAGTTTGTGGTGATAACTCCTTTATCTCTAAGGGATAGGTAACAAGTTTGAACTGGAAAGACGGTATAAGGTTACTTTCATTTCCAATGTGAGCTGCTATTAAGGTTTATGGCCTCTGATATCTGTGTTCTCTGATGTTTATTTTCTATGCAAGCTTAGGAGCTGTATGTCTTAGATAACAGACCAATCTTATGTATTTTTTCCATTGGAGATTATCTTGAGATCCGTTTGTGGGCTTCATATCCTTTTACTTTTATTTCCTCTGCCACTGGTTATTTCATGTGCAAATGCTTAAGGTTAACAAGGATTGTTTTCCCTCCCACCCACTCATTCTCTTTTGCTTCAAACACATTTTGTTTATAATTTGTGAATGTGCTCCAACTTCTTAGTTATGTACCTCATATCATGGAGTCAGGATTACACAATTCATTTCATTTTTTCATTTCATTTTTCAGTTACTTGCCCCAAAGGCACACAAGCTAGGATCAACACAAGAAAGGCATCTCCTTGGAAGACAGAAGTTACCAGCAATAGCAAATGCACAAAGGGTCTCTGGAGTGGGTTTCATCCCATTTATTCAACCCTGTCACTCCAGTTCCTTTCATGTTTTTTATGTTTACTAATATACATAACAGCAGCCACTTCTGACAGTGATTGGATCAAGAACACCCTATTCTCTACAATTGAGCCCAGTTCCTGGTGAACACAAACTTGCCAGGATTTTCTTGATAATAATTAGGAAATGACTTATCATTGTCACTTTCCAGTATTTTTGTTTCTTTTCAAGGCTTGTCTACAGCCTATTGAATTCCTAAAGTTTCCCAAGCACTAACCAAGTTTAGTCCTGGTTAGTTGTTTGAGATGAGTAAGGTTGGTTCAAAGCAGCCACAACATGCTTAATGGTGAAAAAGTTATTTGAATCTCCATCATCCTTTCCATAAGCCTTACCTAGTGCAGCTTTTTGCCACCAGAGTAACCTATAGGTATTACCAATAGAGGAGAATGTGTAGCTCAGGGTTGAACTGTGGAATATAAGTGGTATGACAGTTGGGTAAGAAAACATTTGCAAGCAAACAAACAACCTCAGAGAGCCCCAAGGACTCCATCTATAGGTATATTAGATTGCACACCCCATTATCCCTAGCCTGGATAACACCATGCTGGGAAATATTGTCCAGTTACTTAAGTCCTTGCAGGATGACATTTTGATTCCTGAAAAATGAATTTGCATTCAGACAATGTGGTGAGCCACGTTTAAATCAATTATAGTTTATGGAATTGAACCAGTTTTCTAGGTTCTCACAACTAACTGAACTAACAAAAAGCATGGGCTCAGCTTGGAGGAAAATTCATCCCAGAGCAAAATTCTTTAGATGTTTTATTGTCCTTAGTAGTTTTAGAGTTATAAGCCACCCAGACTCCTGTGGCTGAGATGGGTGGCAATAGAAATTGAATGAATAAATAAAAACAATGTAATTGATTGATTTGTGGCTCAGTGTGTCTTGCAAACAGCTTGAATGTGAAGCAATTTCTAGCTGATAAGAATGCCGACCTGAGCTGTATAACGACTGAAGGAAAAGAGCCATTAGCAAATGGTCACTTGCAATATCAGTGAAGAATTTCTCAAGTGGAGGAGATATGTCATCCTCCAATTGATTGAGAATAGAAATATTTCATTGTTGGAGGGATTGCAGAAGATGGGTATCCTGATGTTAGATACGGGCTGCCACAAAGAAGAAGGGGTCAACCTATTCTCCAAAGCATCAGGAGGCAAGACAAGAAACTATGGAAACAATCAAGGAGAGAAGCAACCTAGAACTAAGGATTTTCTGGCAGTAAGAACAATTAACCAACGGAATGGCTTGCCTTCAGAAGTTGGGGGTGTTCCATCACTGGAGGCTTTTAAGAAGAGATTGGACAACCAGTTGTCTGGAATGGTATAGGGCAGGTGTCAGCAACCTTAAACACTCAAAGAGCCACAAAGATCCTAACCAAAAGCCCCCTGTTCAATTCTGGAGCTGACTAGAAGTCTGTTTCCCCCACCATAGAGTCTCCTCTCAGTGCAGAGTCCTTTTTCCTCTACTTCTCCTAACCGAAAGCCCTATCAATTGTGGAGCCAACTGGCGACAGGGAGCCACAGCAGAGGGATGAAAGCCACATGCGGCTCCAGAGCTGCAGGCTGCCGACCCCTGGTATAGGGTCTCCTCCTTAAACTGGGGGTTGGACTAGAAGGCTTCCAATGTCCCTTCCAACTCTGTTACTCTGTTGTATCAAAGTTACCCTGCCAAGAACTTTCTCAAATTCACAAGCTCACTTCCTATATGCCTGTAAAAAGAATATATAAGAAAGCAACAATTTGATTCCTGTTTGGGATTTTTTTCCCTATTAAATAGCAATGGCATCAAAACAACGAATGTTAACAGAGTAGCCCTGTTATGAAAAAATTGGCTAGGTTCCCATATTGTGCTAAGACTAAGCCGTAAGATTTTGGCAAGCTCTTGGCATCTGCCTAACCAAAAAACACATTATTTTCCAAGCATGATTCTCACACGGTCGCTTTAAGAAGATTTATTTGGGGGGGAAAAGGATCAGGATTACAAAAAATGCTGCAGCTGAACAATTCTCATCTCCACTCATACATCCCATAGGATACTGAAGCAGCATGTTCTTAGTTTCCTCTCTGCCTTTTTTTGAATTAGCAAAGTGGTGTGCCTTCACTGATAACAAAGGAGCTTGCAGGCTGGTTGCATGGTCTCCTAGATTATTATTATTATTATTACTATTAACATTGTTACATTAGCCAGGAGACTACAATGCTAATGCAGACTAGTAGTTTGGTTGCCAAGTTACTAGTTCTGTTGTAGTACATGCTCACACACTTCCCACGGTGTGCCTGAGAAGGGTAAGCTAGCTTTGTACCAGATGAGTGGCTCTTCCTGCAGCAGCATCCCAGATCCCCTCCTTCCACTGGAGCCACCTCACAAATGGGTGTCAATTCAAATGGCAGGAATCTGACCACCTACACAAAGCACCAGCTCATCTCCCCACTAAAGAGGTACCTACGTATCTACTCATATAGAGCACACTTTCAAACTACTAGGTGGGAAGCTGAGGCAAGTGACGGGATCTCACCCAGCCACGCAGTGCCAGAACTCAAACCACTTGACCAGATCATGTCCATCATCATTAAATCACTAATCCACCGCACCTCTTCTATTGGATCATGATTCTTCTGGGAACCAACCCTTACAGGCTTCTTCAGTTTAGACCCTGCATATGGATGAACCAAGCTAGGCATATCAACATAGTTCTCCAAGCCTAACCAATCCTGGATTATTCAGTAAAGCTTACTGAAGTAACTAAGTAGGCTACGCTGTAGCCTTAAATGTGGATCTAGCTGCTGATCTATGAAGCTTGCATGCTAGGAGACCATTTTGCATCAATACAGCATTCCTTTGCACCATTTTCTGCCTATTATATGCAGAAGAGCAAAGCAAGATTTCAACAGAATGTCATTTTTTTTAAAGCTTCTTGGTGCTGAGTGTTCTGCTAATGGGCTTCATTTGGTCCAAAGAAAGTAGCACATTTGCATGCAGCAGAGTTAGAGGCATTATGAAAATGATGTGTTTATGAACTTACATTAAAGCAAAAGAGGTCATTAATGTTTCATTTTTTACAGATAAGTCAGAAAATTACTAAGTGCAAGATTTTAAACACAGCAATAACTCGGCTTCTTCCGAACATCTGGAGCTCATCCATCTTATTTATTTATATATTTATTCAGGCGACAGGAGTTGAAATGCTTAGGCTTGAGCGCAAGCAACTCAGATTGGGACCCTGAAATGTACTGCTATTTTTGATGCAAGTCTGCAGTTGATTTCCCCTGATAAGGAAAAGTCCAGAAATGGAACACCATGAAATAGCAGGCATTTGTAATCTCTCCCAGGGTATCTCTAACAAAGCAACTACAAATGGAAATAAATAAATGATCCATTTTTCAAGGTCTGGAAGGGTGTTCGCATAACACGATCAGGAAACAGAAAAACCCAGTCTCTGTTTCACCCCGACTACTGTATACTTGATGGCTTTCTGCAAACTAAGACCATACAACAGTGTAGTTGTATACAACTATCTCAACCTTAGCTACTTTAAGGTGTATGGACTTCAACTCCCAGAATTCCCCAGCCAGCTTGCTGCCAAGATTGAGAAACACTCTTCTATAGAACAATCATCATGCCCAATTAGCAGTAAGAGGGAGTTAAAAACAATTACTGTATTCATTGTTGGTTGGTTTCAACAATAAAGAGGAATATTTGTAGCTTAGGGTTGAAATGAGGGGTCCTAAGTGCTCTCTGAGCTTGGTTGTTTTCTTACAGATGTTTCATTATCTAAACCAGGTAACATCATCACTAGCACTGATGATGTTTTTTAATTTGGATAATGAAACGTCTGCAAGAAAATAACCAAGCTCAGAGAGCACCAAGGACTCCTGGTTTCAACAATTCCAGGGAATGCTAACTGGAAATGCAAATCCAGTCCTGATTTGGATAAGACACTTACTCAATGGAATACCACCTATAGTTATGGGGAATAGGATGGGAAACCTAGAGTAGCATATATAGCCCTGAGAAAAGAGGCCTTTTCAGTAAACACAGACATATCCAGACACAATGTAATGAAGAAGTAGAAACACTCACAGCTGCAAGAGTTATCTTTTACACAAAGAAAACTGTCAATCCCTCTTATGGATAACCACTAGTAAAAAGTCCCTGCTTTGCATAATTTCCCCTGCTTTGTTTAAATCTACAGTACTGTTCTGGTCGCCAGGAATGTTGGAAAAATTACAGGGGAAAAGATATCCCCAAAAGAAAAACAAAATCAAGGGGCAGAAATAGCCTAACTGTGCAAGTAGTCCTGGATTTATGACAATAATGAGCCCAAAATTTCTGTTCTTAAGTGAGACATTTGTTAAGTGAGTGTCGCCCCATTTTATGACCTTTCTTGCCACAGTTCACTGCAGGTGTTAAATAAATAACACAATTGTTAAGTGAACCTGCCTTTCCCATGACTTTGCTTGTCAGAAGATAGCAAAAGATGATCCCATGACCCCAAGACACTGCTACCGTCATAAATACGAGTCAGTTGTCAAATGTCTGAATTTTGATCACGTGATCATGGGGATGCTGCAATGGTTGTAAGTGTGGAAAAAAGTCATAAATCACTTTTTTCACTGCCACTGAATTTTCGAATGGTCAGTAAATGAACTGTTGTAAAACTACTTGCATTTGTGTTTTGTTTTGTTTCATTGATTGTGTGCCATCAAGTCAATTTCAACAACTAAATCTACTGGATAGATTTTCTCCATGACCATCTATCCCTAACTTGAGCCTTTATGTCTTCCAGCAATGCTCTCATGGCCTCTGAAAGTGAGTCACCCCACCTCGCTGCTAGTAGCCCTCTTCTCTTTCCTTCCACTTTTCCCAGTATTAGAGGCTTCTCCAGAGCTGGGTCTTTGTATATATAATGTGTCCAAAGTAAGATAATTTGAGCCTGCTGAAATTATTAAGGTCAGAAAAAAAATAATAAGAGGGATAGCTGTAGAGACTCATAAAACAATATATGGCAGGCCAAAAGTAAATGATATATTTGATGATATATTTTTCCTTTTGCATAAGATATTAGACTATTAAGCTTAGAATGGAGACCTCCCAATATTGCCATGCACTCTGTGGCATACAAGATCATTTACCATTCAGGGAATTGATTCTGGGTTTCTTTTTCTGGACAGCCCATGTGAACTCAATTTGTCTTTTGTTGGCTTCTCCCACCATACTGAAATCAGACTCAATTTTACTCTGATTTTGGACAGTTGTCCCAACTTACAGGCCAGAACCCTTTATAAAATTGCTTTTTCGACATTTTGAGTTGGAAATAAAAACCGCCTATGTTTTACTCCAAATGTGGTAACCACACCAAGCAACCACTTGGGGGAAGGATACTTTTAACAAGCTCAGGCTAAAAGGTTTATTTTTAAAAGGTGCACTACAGTGTTAAGTAACTTGTAATAATATTGGTGTTCTGGGACGCGGCTTTCATTCTCTGCGGCTATTGATATGTTCTTGTGTTTATGGCTGCATTTTATTGTTCGGCTGTTGGAAGTCACCCCCGGAACTTGGTTTAATTTAACTAAAATCTCGCTGCAGCAAGTCCATTTCTTTCTCTGCTGAAATGCGTTCGCTGCTGTCTATATTCTTGTCTTTGCAATTAGCCTTGCATTTCCGTTTTAGGTTCGTCAGTTATTAGGATAGGTTGCTACGGCGAGCCCACCATAAAACTTCGTTCCCTTTCATTTAATAATGTTTCGCTGCGCTATAAGTAGGCTGTTTTCCTTCTGCATGGAGATACCCACAACCAGTGCTATATAGGTTGCGATTTACGGCTGCATTATTTTTACTGAATTCTTTCCCGTTATTGTAAATCACCCAGAGAATTTGCTGATGGCATACAAATCTGGATAGTGTCTGTGTGTGCATAATTAATACATTT
>JANHFL010010053.1:203104-225492 GCA_032468155.1 Oxyrhabdium leporinum | reverse complement strand
AACATCTGGATCTTTGGAATAGAGCTTTTCATTCAGCTCAAATACTGAATTTAATTGTTCTCTGTCCAATCTGAATCTACATTTGGGGGATGGATTTTTTTGTAGAAATTCTAAATCGCAATTGTCAATTTGCCAAAAGTCTCCATTTGCTTGAACAATGGATGTTAAATTCAGTACAGTATAGCAAGTTTTGAAAGCCTGAGGGTTATAAAAAGGGAATTATAAGGAATTATGTCAGCATTTTGTTGATATTATACAAAGAAAGCTTAGGATAATGCAAGTTTAGGATAATCAAAATCAAGAGACTGGTAGCACCTTTTCAGTCTAACAAATTATATTAAACCACTTGTATTTGAGACTCAAAGATTGTAAATGTTACTCTTTTTCAAGAAATGGTAAAATGTATTAAAATAAAAGAGTCAAGAGGTGTGTACATTACCTCTCCCTAGTTAGGTAAAACAATTTACACTAGAGAGCCATTGTGGTGGTTGCAATGTTCAGTTAAAACCAGGAGGACAGTCAACCATTGAAGCATGCTGTGCTATACAGATAAAGCCAATAAGATGGTAGCTAAGGTTGATTAACATTATAGGAGCCCAGCCAGCTTTGCTTTTCCACATGATAAGAAAGAAAGTTGAGAAGGAAGAAATATTACTAGTAAAGCAATCTAAGGGGCCCAGGGCATGTTAGGTATCTTCAAGTTGTGCTTGTTGAGCCATTTGCAGAAACAGATATGAACTACTAGACTAAGAGGAAATTAATAAAACAGAATAATAGAATTGGAAGGGATCTTGGAAGCCTTCTATCCAACCCCTTGCTCAAGGAAGAGACCCTATACCATTTCAGACAAACGGTTGTCCAATCTCTTCTTAAAAACTTCCAATGTTGGAGCACCCACAACATCTGGAGGCAGGTTGTTCCACTGATGAATTGTTCTAACTTCAGGAAATTTCTCCTTAGTTCTAGGTTGCTTCTCTCCTTGATTAGTTTCCATCCATTGTTTCTTATTCTGTCTTCAGGTTCTTTGAATAGGTTGACACCACCACCCCTCTTCTTTGTGGTAACTCCTCAAATATTGGAACACTGCCCTCATGTCACCCCTAGTCTTTCTTTTCATTAGATTAGGCAAACCCAATTCCTGCAGCCATTTTTCATGTGTTTTAGCTTCCAGTCCCCAGAGAGAAAGAACCAGCAAAATGAAATGCTGTAAATAAAGTCTGAGGTAAGAAAGTGGGGACTGGACAGTTGTTAGTACCTCTCACTTAGCTGTCATAAAGATTTTGGAAAATGCTGCCTCAGGAGGGCTTATTCTTTTTTTATTCAAGAGAGTTGTGCTTACAGTGATCCTTATACCCTTATTCCCTCACTCTTTCTTTTGCAAGTGCAGCTGTAGTATTTAATTTGTATCCAGAAGGGAGATCAAATATGATATTGGCCGTAAAATTCCCTGGCCAGCAGCTTGTAGATTAAGCGACAGGTTTCTTACACAATTTACATGATCGTTGCAACAAGTGACCATTATTCAGCTGAGTGGTATAATATATTTGAGCAAATCTGGACAATTAGGTTTGTCATACTTTGCAGGCTATGTGGTAATTAATAGTCTGTCAGCATTTCCATTATAACATCAGTTTTTCAAGGGAGCTATAAATTATTGATTGAAAAAAGATGGTCTGTGTAACATAATGAGATGAGTCTCATGTGGAATTTTTCTCTCTGCTGGTTTTATTATATTTAATTCTTCATTAGCCACAAAACCTATTCATCCAGCATCTCTTAAGAGCATTGTAATTAGCCACATACCTGTTTCGGACTGGAAAAAGTTAGCTGACAAACACCCTAGAATTAAGCTGCAAAAGTAAAAGATTTAATCAACATTACTGGGTTGAAATTTTCATTTGTAGCAGTCTTGGATTAAATTGTGAAATGCTTTGGTTTGAGTAGGCCACAACTGCTTTATCACAGCAAACTACAGTTTATAGCAAACCACATATGATTAGTGAAATACGTGAATCCTGTCTACAATGGAATGCTTAGGATGCGATGCTTAGGGAGATGGTGATTAAAGAGGGAGAGAGATACCACTGAACACTTTTAAAACTTGTTTAAAGTTTTAAAAGTTCAGCATGTGCTCTATTACTTTTAACACTAGGACACACATTAGCGATAGACTTATATACCATTTCATAGTGCTTTACAGCACTCTCTAAGTGGTTTTGGAGAGTCAGAATATTATCCCCAACAATCTCAGTCCTCATTTTCCCAACCTCGGAAGTGTGGGAAGCCCCCCCCCCCACTTTGAAGAATGTAATATTTTGGGGAATATTAAAAAAAGCAGATTATATTTTCCCAAAGGGAGAAATGGAGAAACATGCTCCAGCCCCAATTTCCTGCATAGTAAAACAGCTTCCAGCAGAAAGTTTACAGATGGAGAGTTTGGACCCATTAAGAGATCCGGGCCAAAACATCTTCAGCTCCAGGGTGATGGGTTTAAGAAGAACAGGACATGACCTTTTAGGACATAATAGGATTAACCCACCATCATTTAGCAAAAGACACAAGCCCCTTCATTGCACAACCCCCTATAAAAATCCATCCACTCATTCAACCATTTGATCAGCTGCCCCAGAACTGCATGCTGTGGTTCTGTTCATCAATAAACAGAGTCTTTCCAATCGGCCTCCAGGTTATTTCCAGTGTCTTTCTCCCAGCTTGGAACGGAACCCAGATGGATTTTCCTTCCAACAGAAGGATGGAAGGCCGAGTCAACCTTGAGCCGGTTAAGATTGAACTGCTGGCAGTGAGCAGAGTCAGCTTGCAATATTGCATTCTAACCATTTCTACTGCCACGGTATAAGATTTTGTTAACAGATGTTTCCTGTATTTGTATTTCTTTAGATTGCAAATCAAAGTTAATATAATTGAATCTTACCCTACTAGCAAATTAAACTTGCTATCCCCACCCCAAAATCATCTTATTTCTAGAAAACTAGTATGCGTAGATGTTTTCTTTTTGCCCTATATTATACCTACCTGTATTACCCTTGTTGTTGTTTTTTTACTGGAAGTAAATAAACTTCCCTTGGTTTAAAATCAGTATCAGAGACATGTTTGTTAACTTGTGAATGTAATATTAAGTATTTGGTAGGCGTTGAAAATTAATCTTTTCGGTCACATCCCCTTCATTGTGCAGCTCCATCCCAAGGGAAAATTGGCTTTATTTTTTCCCTTAAGGCTTTAAAGATCCATTTGTTTCTAATTTCTTCTAGCTGAGATGCATTTCTTTTATTGTTCATTTGCTTGTTTATTCAATTTATATAGCCACCCAAATTTATTGTATTATATGGACTGCCATGAATTAAGGAGAGGCTATATTGTATTGGTGAGCTTATTATTTCATGTTCTGCATCTTTTGTTTTTTTATAAGACTCATTATATAAAAAAAAGAGCCTAAAAATATTTCAAACGTATTTTAAATTAGACCAACACCATCCCAGTTGAATCTGTAAACTACTGGTAATTGAAGGGGAAATTATTTGTGCTCTTGGGGGGGGATAGAATTGAAAAGCAGGGAAATATATAGTACTCATTTTAATGTTAGAGCAAGGCTGTGGTTCAGGAAGAGAGTAACACCACAGCCCTGTGGATGATGGATAACTCTCTTCTAATTAAGTTCAAACAGATGAGCAGTAATTCCAGACTGAAGTAAGCCATAAAACCTCCTTGAGTGCGGCACAGATGTTACTTGGAATTTAAAAAAAGCTTTGGGTTGCTGTACTGAAAAGCTTATATAAACATTCCTATGGCATTAATAGTTGAAGCTGAACAAGTGTGTTGGGGATCAATTAGTTTAAAACTACCGCAAAATGAACATTTTTGAGTTATCAGGACCATTCTGTTGAAACAGCCAGTCCCAGTTTAATTTCAGCAGTATGTGACTTTTTTCTTTATGAAGAAATTAATGCTTTCTATGTTCAGGTCTGAGAAATAGTAAGACTTGTGTTATCTGGCATATCTCCTATGTCTATCAACTGGTGTGATGGAAGGGAAAAATATAGTAATCTAAAACTAAATTGGTTCATAATCTGATAGCAGGTTAGAGAGTCCTCCGGTTTGATTTGAATTGATTTTACCAACGTATTGTGTTTACTAATGCTAGGACTAGAGATGGAATGTGTTCTTTCTATACACTGCTTTCTATATGTTGGTTCGGGCTGAGAATTTTGTATTGAGTGATTCAAATCCAAGAGTAGGTATTTTAATGCAACCTGTGAATTTCCAGGTTTATTGAGAATTATTTTTTTTTTATTATTTTGTAATAGAATCAGCTGGCTTTGGAGATATTCCTTTCGAAATAAACCAGGAAGATAAAAGCAGCTGAACCAACAGATAACAATTTTTAAAAATTTAAAAATAATTGTAACACTTAATAGAATTTAGCACTTAATAGAATAAATAATATAGCATCTAAGAGAAATTAATATACTAAAACAGTATTCCCCAGTCCTCTGTGTTCAAACTGATATTTCTGATGTGATGTTAACATTGCTACTACAGATTGGAGTCCTCATTACTTTATCACAAAACAAAATTAACTCTAAACATTTTTAGTAGTATTTTGCTAGCATGTAATAAGCTGACATTGTACTAAACTGGGGGGAAAGAATAATCAGGAATTAGATTTTAAAGAAAACAAACTGGAAAGGCATCATTAGCAGTATTAGCTGTCAAAATCAAGTAAATTCATCTTCGACTAATAATAAATCTATACAAGTAATCCTCAATTTATAATTTGGACTGGAATCTTGGTCTTTGAGCAAAGCAATCATCATCCCAGTTATAGTCATTAAGTGATCTCCCAGGACATTAAAGAAATGGAGTGAAAGAGCTGAAAGATTTCAGCTTCATGTGGAGCTGAAACTCTCCCAGCAGGCAGCCCTTTTGCTTTTAAACATTCCTATATAGCCCACAGGAGCACAGCTCCTCTCTTTGCATTGAGGGGGAAATCCTTTGAGGAGGGCTGCAGGAATGACTGAAATCTTTCGAATTTCAACTCGATTGCTAAGGTCCCATAAAGAGCTCCTTTCCCCTCTGTGCACTGAGGGGGAAATCCTTCAAAGAACGGAGCTGAAATTCCATTCCATTCCTGCAGCCTGCCAAAGGATTTCAGCTCTCCATTGACTTATTAGGGAAGCTGGCAAATGGTGGTCACATGATCCCAGGGCACCTGGCAAATACTTGTAAATGAGAGTCAGTTGCCAAGTGCTCAAAATATGACCATGTGACTGGGAGGGGGAACAGCCGGAAATACTCTTTCTGAGACCATCATAACTTTGAATGGTCATTAAACTACCAGTTGGTCATAAGTCAAGGATTACCCGTAAGTGTAGATGAAACTGGTTTTCAAGTGAAAGAATAAAAACTTTTAAATAATGGCACTGGCTTCAAAGGAGATGTGGTGTTTAAGTGCGCCCCTTGGGTGCACATCATACAAACGCAGACAATAGTATGGTTTAATATATAATCTTTATGTGCACCTTTTTTACGTTTCCTTTTCTGTGAAAAAAATACAAATAAATAAAGGTTGGTACCACAAACAAGCTGATGGAGCTTGTCTTCTGACAAACTGCCAGCGAGTGAAATGCTTGCAAAATCTCTTTGCTGGCAAAGAGAAGCTTAAGAATAATAAATATATTCTGTCCGTTTTCCCTGGCAGCCTAAAAGACGTAGCTTTAGCCAAACTGGGGGATTCTGGAGTCCACGTGAAAATAATTGCAGCTCCTATCAACCCAGCGGACATCAATATGATTCAAGGTAACCTTGACACAATGCACATTGTTTAATTTTTGCCTCCCATATTCTTCCTTTATGTGGTGCTGTCAAGGGAAAATTAAGCCTCTAGATTGTCCACATTTAATAGTATTCCCAGTGAGATAGTATACAGGATTGACAGAGTTTGCTTGCCTACAGCTGCTGCTATCTTCATCCATTCAATTTAGACTATATTACTGTGCAATCTCTGGAAACATTCCTAAGAGCCATTAATAAAGTTTCTATATTTGGAACTTGCCACATGCAGAGAGTCTCTAAATGATGGCAACCTAAATAGCAGAGCTATATAATAATATATACATGCTATCCATAATAAGCAGTATTATCTGCATAAGCTTGGAAATAGCTATTACACCAAAGATTAAAGAAGAGACAAGGGGATTATTTCTTGCTTGTGGGGATACAACTGTCTATCAATCCTACAGGATCTTTTCTAACCAATGACCAGATCTAATTGGCTAAGAAAATTAGTAACCCTAGGGAAAAAAAATCAGAAACTCCCTGCCCGGATTCACATATTGCATTGAGCTATAATACGATTTGCTTGATTTAGATTTTTCATCTGTGAGCCGTTATATATTTTTTAAACTATAGTTTATGGCTTAGTGTAACGATATCCACCCAGTTCAATTGCGTTTTAAGAAGCAAAATTACCCAAAGCTTAGCTTAATGGAATTAATTAACTAAGATTTTATAGAACATTTACTCCATTAAGAATCCCCAAATCCTCTTCCAAGATTGAAATCCTTCCCTTTTTAAGACCGCGGTTTCAGTGTGGCCAGTGCTCAAGAGAACTAGCGGACCCATGGCTGAAAGTGATAAGTGAACCAATTCGGTATTATTACATTGTTGAAATCTACCTTGGAAATCTTTATGACTGTATATGTTACGTGCTATGGAAATTTTCTACACAATAAGGAAATAATGTTCATGCCAAAGCAAGTTTGGATTAATTCATTCATGTATCAAAACTGCTCCTGTTTTTCTTGCAGGATCCTATGGGATTGTTGCTGACTTACCTGCAGTTGGAGGGAACGAAGGAGTTGGGCAAGTGATGGACACAGGAAGTTCTGTGACAACTTTGAAATCAGGAGATTGGGTGATTCCAGCTGATGGAGGACTTGGTGAGTTTTGTGGGGAGAGGAATTGAAGCAAAACACTTGTTTCCCTTTTGTCTAGTCCCTCTGCTGAGCTTTAAATGTTTGACAACAAATCGTAGCAACCAGATGGTCACAAAGTCAAAGCTGAGGAAACCATTTCGTAGCATAGCCCAATGTGTGAAGCGTGATGGCTGTTTGGAAACCATAGTTTGTTGTGCAACCTAGTTTGTTGGGCAAACCCAATCTTTTCCATTTTACCCGTCGAGTATTTGTTGACAATAATTTAGGCGTCTTCTGAGAGCTGAGAATTTCCAGATTGTGATTCACTGTTCCACAACTTGAATCATATCTCTTTTTTTAAATAATCCTTTACAAAAGGAACTTGGCGAACAGAAGCGGTATTTGATGAGAAAACTCTGCTGAAAATTCCACCGGATATTCCGTTGACTTGTGCTGCCACACTGGGTGTTAACCCCTGCACAGCTTATCGGATGTTGTCTGATTTTGAGACTTTGGAACCAGGTATGCATGTATGTATGTATGTTTGTAGAATTTGTATGACTGCTCAACTTGAAAATTGCAACTTTGGGCAGTGTACAGGAAAACATACAAAAACTCTGCAAGATAAACAATCCCAATTAAAATCCAGTAAATGTTAATAGGCGATCAGTTCTCCACATGATTATCAACCCCCAGTCATCCTTAGCCCCACACCTGAAGAAAAAGCCAAATTTTCTAAAATTTGGAGTCACAGCCAGAAGGATATAGGTAGTCCTCGCCTTCAAACAGTTCATTTATTGACCGTTTGAAATTACAACATCACTGGAAAAAAGCGGCTTGGGACCATTTTTCACACTCAAGACCACTGTAGCATCCCCATGGTCGTGTGATTTACTTTCGGATGCTTGACAATTGTCTCACATTTATGATAGTTGCAGTGTCCTGGACTCGTGTGATCCCCTTTTGTGACCTTCTGACAAGCAAAGTCAATGAGGAAACCAGATTCACTTAACCGTGTTAGTAATTTAACAGCTGTAGGGGTTCACTTAACAAATGTGGCAAGAAAAGTCATAAAACGGGGCAAAACTCACTTAACAAATTTCTCACTTTAGCAACATAGATTTTGGGCTCAATTGTGGTCGTAAGTTGAGGATTGCCTGTATTGTAGCCAATGGCAGCAGCAGCTGCTAAACCATAAAGGACAGACACAACAGATGTAGTACCACCATCTCGGGGGGGAGGCCAAAGGGGGGGAGGCCAAAGATCATGGACAAATATAACCAAGGCTGTCTCAGTAATTATCCCAAAGTGAAAAGACTAGATAATCCAAATTGATGTAGGCACTCTTTCTTTTGCACATCCTGACCTAAATTATCTTCTTCCAAAAATATTTGCGGCAGCTGACTGGAATTCCCTCATTTTTACTGACGTTGAACACTCATGTAGTTATGACCAGTTAGGCAAAGGGAAATTAAGGGCTGAGTTGTATTTCTTTTTTTATTTCACTTAAAAAGCTGGATTTCCTTCTCTTTTTTCAAAGACCTATTTGTAAATTGGGAATAAGATGTGTCAGATGATACGGGTTTCCACCGCCTGTGCTGTTTTCTCCAATACACAATAATGAAGAGAGTGTCTTCCACTGGAGGGGAGCAGGAAAGAAATATTTTTGAAGCCCGAGATGACATGTTTGTTTGTCTGTAGGGGAGTCTGTCATCCAAAATGCAGCCAATAGTGGAGTGGGACAGGCTGTAATCCAGATTGCAGCAGCCAAGGGCATCAAAACAATAAATGTAATAAGAGATAGGTGAGTGTGCCTAATAAAACTGTTTTTTCCCCTCTTTTTCCTATTGCTTTTGCCCAGTCAGATCCTTTTGGTTTATGCTAAAATCTGCTCAAACAGGACATTCTCTTAGATGCCTTTTATTCAGAGGGAGATTGTATGAATCCTAGACGGCATTATATGATGCTCATCGTTGTTGTTGTTGTTTAAAAAAAAGATTGCCAGTTTGTAAGCTGTGGTAAGACCACACTTGGAATACTGCATCCAGTTTTGGTCACCATGATATAAAAAAAGATGTTGAGACTCTGGAAAGAGTGCAGAGAAGAGCAATGAATATGATTAAGGACTGGAAGCTATATGAAGAACGGATGCAGGAATTGGGCATGTCTAGTCTAGTGAAAAGAAGGACTAGGGGAGACATGATAACAGTCTTCCAATATTTGAGGGGCAGACACAAAGAAGAAAGAGTCAACTTGTTTTCCAAAGCACCAGAAGGCAGGGCAAGAAACAATGGATGGAAACTAAAGAATGGATAGAAACCTAGAACTAAAGAGAAATTTTCTGACAGTGAGAATAATCAACCAGTGGAACCGTTTGCCTTCAAAAGCTGTGGGTGCTCCATCACTGGAGGCTTTTAAGAAGAGATTGGACAGCAATTTGTCTGGAATAGTACAGGGTCTCCTGCTTGAGCAGGGGGTTGGGCTAGAAGACCTCCAAGGTCCCTTCCAGCTCTGATCATAATGATGATGAGCATTGGGTTTTATTAGGCACGTACAAAAGGTTTCCAATTTATATCTAAGACAATGTATTTTTAAATTTGAATGCAGGACTTTAATTGAGAATCTGCTTTGGATTTGATCTGAAAAGATGCTTTGGAGTATATGAGAGCACAAATGCAGTGCCTGACTGCAGTTCCTTAAGCTGAGTGTTTTTTTTTACTGGAATTGAACAGCAATTGTGGAGAGCTTTATCTGAAAGCTTCAGACTTTTATAGTTATTTGAAGCTATTTTTTATTCATAGCAATTGATAGATTTACTCTTAACGGCAAGCGTTCCTTATTTCTGAATGAGGACTATGTCAGCAGTTGTCTTCACAGAAGAAGTCTCTTCTTGTAGAACATGCATATAGAAGTGATCTGAATGATAAGTCGCTGAAGGATAAGTGGTCTCCTGAACCATTTCAACAGCTGGCAAATGTTACTTGTATATCATCTGACGCCCCAGCAGCTTACTCTAGTATCTAAGTGCAAAAAGACGAAGAAAGATAGTTTTTTGATTGCTGAAAATTGACTCAGCTTATGCAAGAGTGAGAATATTGATAATGAGCATTCCCATATCAATTTAATGTTTGCATTCCCTTTTATGTCCCATCAAATCGTCAACCTCATCTGATTCTATTTTTTTGTTCCATAGACCAAATCTCCAGGATCTTGTAGACAGACTTAAGTCCCTTGGAGCAGACTATGTTATCACAGAGGAGACGCTAAGAAAACCAGAGATGAAAGAGTTGTTTAAGGTATATATGACCACAAAAAGGCTGTAGCTGTGAAAAGCTAAAGGAAACAGGATTGCAGGACCCAAATTGTTGGGGGCAATAGGCTGACTGTAAACTGCTTAGAGTGGGCTGTAAAGCACTGTGAAGCGGTATATAAGTCTAAGCGCTATTGCTATTGCTGCAATGAATTGGATTGTGTTAGTTACACAATCTTGTTCACACAAACCCATTTTACTATGGTAATAAAGGAGAATATTTGTAGCTCACGGTTGACTGAGGGGTCCTTGCTGCTCTCTGAGCTTGAAATGTCTGCAAGAAAACAAGGAATCTCAGAGAGCACCAAACCCATTTTAGTTTCTTTGGTTTGGTCCACTGTTTTGCATATACAAGTAGTCCTCGACTTACATCAGTTCCTTTACTGACCGTTCAAAGTTACAATGGCTCTGAAAAAACTTACAACCATTTTTCGCACTTATGACTGTTGCAGCATCCCCATGATCACGTGGTCAAAATTCAGGCTCTTTAGCAACTGGCATGTATTTATGACAGTTGCACTGTCCAAGGGTCATATGATTTGTAATCTTCACACTTGGCTTCTGACAAGCAACCTAGAATTAAGGAGAAACTTCCTAAGAGTCAGGACAATTAAACCAGTGGAACAGCTTGCCTTCAGAAATCACTGGAGGTTTTTAAGAAGAGATTAGACAGCTACTTGTCTGATATGGTATAGGTCAAGGGTCTGTAACCTGCGGCTCTGGAGCCACATGTGGCTCTTTCATCCCTCTGCTGCGGGTCCCTGTCGCCGGTCGGCTTCACAACTGATAGGGCTTTCAATTAGGAGGGGTAGAGAAAAAAGGACTCCATACTAGGGTGAGACACTATGGTGGGGAAAACGGACTTCTGGTCAGCCCCAGAATTGAACGGGGGCTTCTGGTTAGGATTTTCTTTGAGTGTTTAAGGTTGCCGGCCCCTGGTATAGGTTCTCTTGCTTGAGCAAGGGGCTGGACTAGAAGACCTTCAAAGTTCCTTCCAGATTCTGTTCTGTTCTGTTGTATTCTATATTCTATTCTATTCTATTCAGTCAATGGGGGAAAGCCAGATTCATCTAATGACTGAATAGTTCACTTAACTGCAGTGATTTTCTTAACAACTTTGGCAGTAAAGTTCGTAACATCAGGCACAACTCACTTAGGAACTTCCTTATTTAGCAATGAACATTTTGGGCGGAATTGTGGTCGTAAGTTCAGGGCTACCTATACCTTATCTTTGCAATTTGAATCTTAGTGTGTTATGTGAATCCAAGCAGTCTGTAGAACCTCAAGGAAGCATAACAGGGTAACACAGGCAGTGAGAAAGAGACCTTTTTGAATGGCTACTGAACGCAGCTCCAAAATGCGGGATTCAGCCTTCTTTCCCATGAATAATTTATGGATTTAATGCTTCACAACTCTGATGCTTTATCGTAAGAACTGCCAAGTTTGTATCAGAAAATGCAGGGAAATGCTTCTTGTTAAAAGTCAGCTTAGCCATGTTTTTATCTACAACATTGAGAAATCTCTATAATCTCTAGATTTTTATTACTGCAAAAGGTTGAAATGAAACCTCCAGATGGGCGTTTTAGGAAAACAATAGAAAAGAACTCATATGGGTACTGTTTACTCACTGGTTATTTTTATAAACGTTCTTTCTGTCCAGTTTTACCATTTTGAATTATAGATTTAATTTCAGAGGAAATGCAAAAGGGATAGGCAATCGCTACGGATAGCCTGTGCCATAAAATTTCAGGGCATGTTGCATACTAAAGTCCTCTTTAATGAGACAAACTGATTGGGATTAGAAGCAAGAACATAATTTACTCTCCTCTGTCTTCCCTCTTGCTTTCAGCCTGTTTATGCCACCCTGCAGAGAAATAATTTCCAGAATCCAGATAAAAATGCTTAATACCTACAGGTGGCACACAGTGATATGGCCCTAATAAAATGCTTAATGGGCAAAATCAAACAAAACTTTCCTCATGCATGTTTTCAGTCTACTTCTGGTTTGCCTTGCCAGATATTAAGCCAAGTCACATATGTTTTGGCATTTCACATACAGTTAGTCTACAACTTATGACCACAATTGAGCCCAAAATTTATGTTGCTAAGTAAAATAAAGTTAATTTTGTCCCATTTTAAGACCTTTCTTGCCACAGTTGTTAAGTGAATCACTGCAGCTGTTAGTAACACAGTTGTTAAGTGAATCCCATTGACTTTGCTTGTAAGAAGGTCGCAAAAGGGGATTATATGATCCTGGGACACTGCAGTCGTCAAAAATATGAGTCAGTTGCCAAGCATTCGAATTTTGATCCTGAATTGTGACCATGGAGATGCTGCAATGGTTGTAAGTGTGAAAAGCAGTCATAAGTCACTTTTTTTCAGTGATGTTGTAACTTTGAACAGTCACTAAATGAACTGTTGTAAGTCGAGGGCTACCTGTATAATCCTTCTTAGTTCTGCTGTTTCTGAATAAAACCATGTTACAATCAGATGTCTGCCTTCTCATTCTATGTCGAAAAGACGATTGTAAGACCGAAGTCTAAGAACCCCTTAGCACAATCAAACCTTTTTATTTCTATGAATAATTTGGAGGACTTAAAGCAAGAAGCAATTTGTTTTCTGTTTTGTTTTTATTCTGTTTTACAATTTTGTTCTCCAGGAAATTCCTAAGCCCTCATTAGCTCTGAATGGTGTTGGAGGGAAAAGTGCTACTGAGCTGATGCGTCATTTGAGGTAAATTTAGCTTTTGTTTGCTTGAATTATACCTGTAGTAACTATTTCACTCGATGTAAATGCTTAATGGGCAGTGTGTCTTTAATTTTCATTTGGGTTGTGAGTTGCCTAAGAAAGAGTATTTTTGAAGCATGACATATGCACGCCCTTAAATTTGCTAGTATGGAAATTAGTGCAAGGATCTGCTGTTTAATACAGCAGATTTGGTGTCTTCTTCTCTTGAAGTAGACAAATTTGCAACTGTATTGAATACTGTCCAAAACGTTTGGCTTCTGTGACATTAAAGAAAGAAATTAAGAGGTGCTTAAAAACCTCATGACAAACCTACTTGCCCAGCTAGCAAGCTGCCAAATGCCAGTCAGGGTTGAAGGATTTTGTGCTGCGCCTGAAAAATATTTAAACTTTATAATTTCAATGAAATCCAGCTCCACAGCTCTGGAATAGTCAGAATAGATCCTGGTATCACCATTTCACTGTAGTAAGATGAATTTACTGTGTATTAAAGCCGTGGTGTCACACTGGTTAGAATGCAGAACTGCAGGCTACTTCTGCTGACTGCCAGCTGCCAGCAGTTCGATCCTCACCAGCTCAAGGTTGACTCAGCCTTCTATCCTTCCGAGGTGGGTAAAATGAGGACCCAGATTATTGGGGGCAATATGCTGACTCTGTAAACCACTTAGAGAGGGCTGTAAAGGACTGTGAAGCGGTATATAAGTCTAAGTGCTATTACTATTATTTTTAGCAAATGTAACATCATTAATAGGCAGGAAAATGAGACTGTCATTCTAAAACCAGTTTCCAGAATTGCAGGGGTTTTATAGACCAGAGTTGGTCTGGATTTTACAGTTTAAAGGACTCACTTGAGAATGCCTTGAAAACCTGAACATATCCGATATGAAGCCAACCTTAATGTATTTCAAGAAGTCTTGAACCAGAACCATGGGGAAAATTTTTCTGCGAAGCACAGCTATGTTGAAGACTTTAATGAGATTTTGGAAAGGAGCCCTTTTTGGTTTTCTCGGTATTTTATTTTACAACATCTAAGCTTTAATCCAGCGAACCTTCTGGAAAAGGGCAGTGTGCTGCTTCTTGCTCTGAATCTTTGAATTGCCTGGTTTCCAATTAAAGGTTGCAGAAATTAACCAGGTATCCAGAGCCTGAGGAAGCTGGACAGTAAAAAAATAGGGTCTGAGGTAAGGCAGTTTGCCAACTTAATTGCCTTTATCCTAACCTTAATTGCCCTAAACCTAACCCTAACCTTAACCCAATTCTTCCATTAGGCATAGTGGGACCATGGTGACCTACGGTGGGATGTCAAAGCAACCTGTGACAGTTCCTGTGGTGAGTAGCCATAAGGTTTTCTGGCCAGCCTGTTTATCCTGCACATGTTCCCTTTCGTGAGGTAACACAGGTAGTCCTTAACACAGTTGAGCCCAACATTTCTGTTGCTATGCGAGACAGTGGTTAAGTGAGTATTGCCCCATTTCACGACCTTTCTTGCCACCGTTGTTAAGCAAGTCACTGCAGTTGTTAAGTTAGTAACACGGTTAAGTGAATCTTGCTTCCCTACTGACTTTGCTTGTCAGAAGGTCACAAAAAAGTGATCTCATGACCTCAGGACACTGCAACCATCATCAATATGAGACAGTTGCAAGAAAGTAGTAGAAGGTGAAGAAATTGACAGACTAATGCTTACTATTAAGGATAAAGAAGAAACTAAATATTTTTTGACACGGGATTCATTTTATCGACAATAAAAACAAAAGTTAGAAAGAATAGGATATAAAAAAGATAAATGTTAAAATGGAAATTTGTTAAAATGGACAGACAAAATATTATTGTTATTACAGTATTAATGATAAATGTCACTGTAAATATCTTGATTTTGATTGCCTAAAAACAAGTGTTTGTCAATACACTGTTTGAAGGAAATGGAATTTTTATATATTATATTAATAAAATAAATAAAACTTTTTCTTAATAAAAAAAAAAAAACGTTCCTGACTCAAAGCTACAAGTTACCAGGGCAGTATTTCTTCTAATTATAATGAGATTTCTTTTTGTCTAACCCCAGCTGCCTCATATAATTTAGAACATTGCCAAGAATATTATAAACGCTATTTTTTTTTTTTATATAATCAACTCTGAATGCTGGCAAAGGAATATTTGTTTAAAATGTATACTAGATAGGGTAATTTTCTGAGCTCTTTTCTGTTTGAAAGAGATATAAGAGTTGTATATTCCTATCTCCTATTTGCACACACATTATACGTATGTTTCCTGATGGAGTGAGGTCTCATTCCTTTCACTCCCAGCAATCAGCCATCTGCTTTTCCAAGCGATCCTTGAGTTGCAACAATATATAGCTAATGTCTCCATGAGGCTCACAGGATGCCTTTTCCATACTGATCATACATGGGTTATGTATGTGAAAGCAAAGAAGTAGGAATTCAATATTCTCTAAACAGACATTCTATAAATACATTGAACTATTGTTCATGATACTGAAAAGTATGTCCAAATGCTGAACTGATAAAAAAAATCAACTGACTTAAGTTCAAATAGTTAGAGGCCATCAATTTGGTGAAGGGTAGCTGAAGTACTGCCTTTCCTGTGTCCCAGTTTGACAATGAGAATTAAAATGAATAAAGTAAGAGCCCTGATAATCAAGAATGAAAGCCCTGAGCCAATCAGTTATTTAATACATGGAACATCATTTTTCTTCACTCTTATACTTTGTACCACACAACCATAAAAAATCAGTTCCAATTCAGTTCAGTTCAGAGTTCAGATCACAGATCTTGGCTCAGTCTTCTCATAAATATACTATTAATGATTGAATTAATGTATATTAAAGAAAGGAAGATACTGATAGACTGGAGCAAGTTCAGAGGACAATAAAGCTGAAGAGCATTAAAAAAACTGAGAAAAAATGCAAACCTTACAGCAATATGAAAACAGAGGGAGAATTTTATGGCACTGTTCATGTACATAAAGGGATTTTGTACAAACAAAGGTTCCAATCTCTCTGAATGCAGATCATGAAATTCATTTGAGTTAGAGAAAAACAGATACTGAGTGAATGTTAGGGAAAAATTTCCTCTCAGTTAAGAACAATTTGACACTGGAACCAATTACCAGGAATGTCCTCTACTTCCCAGGATGGATTCCAGAAAAGCCCTATCAGCTCTCTGATAGGAATTCATTATTTTAGATTACTACCATGAGCAGCAGATTGGACTTAATGCCTAAATTGAGTTCTCTGATTCAAATGGAATATTTCTCAATTTGTTGCTACTATTGGTGCTAATGATAAGTAACATAATTTTAAAATGAAACAATGGGTGCTGGTATTAGTTTATCCTATAGCAAACAAAGAAAGTAAGTAGTGAAGAAAGCATACTTGATTTGGTCTTTAAGAGGATCTGAACTGAGTGTCCATCATTGAGGATCTCACAATCACGGCATACAACATAATTTGGTGATAAGCTTATTTCCAGTAACAGTGGGTCATATTTGGCCTCTCTTGAATTCAAGTTAATAGGAGATTGATATTCTCCATTTGCATCAGGAAAGATTAGTCCCCACTCAACACCTGAAAAAAAGAATAACACATTTCATTGAAATGAAAGTTAACCGTTTTTCTATATGCTCTTAGAAAAATGAATTGTGACAAGATTTATTCTGTTCTGCTATACATTTTTCAAAGTCTGTTGAAGATAGTTGTCACAAGATCAGAAGTAAACAGGCTGACATCAGACTAGTCCAAAGAAGAGGCAGGTGGTAACTGTTCCTCCCATCCAAATGAAAGTAGTTAAATTAGTTAGACCACAGAGGCAAAAGGGACCAACAAAAGAATTTAATCTTTCATTATCAACAGGGTTTGCATTTGAAGCATAGCAGTCACTGGATTTCTTTTATAATAGCTTCATTAGCTTCTGCCTTTTCTAGATCACATTATCAAGAGAAGTGGGACAAAATCCCTAAGAAAATGAACCAAAATTATTTATACATATCATATTTCAAGATCAAAACAGGGTCAACATTTTTAACTGTTCAATGAACGTTTATCCAGAGTCTGCTTCTTTATATACAAATAGCACCTTCAAAGTTATGGTTTGCATAAGAGCTACAATATTTAGAAAAATTGCATTTTCCACCTGCTCAATGCCAGCAATGAACAATGTATAATGAACATTTGTACAATGAACAATGTAAAAATTCGAGAGGGTGTGTTTTCAAAAATGGTTGTCTAGTGTAAAGATAGATTTTCATCCGCTTTGGGCCAGCAGGTCATGCCAAAGATTTCTTCTTAAAAATATTAAATGTACCATAATACAAAACAAAAGTACCAAAGATTTCTTTAGGGAAAATAAAACTATGTGACAAAACAGCTCCTATTCTCATTTTCAATTCCTATTATCAGAATCATTGATCAGAAATTTAAAAAATGTATATTCAGTTTGATTTAAATACAAGTCAAAGACTACTTTAGATTGACATGATCATCAATTGATGAAGTTGGAATAAACTAACTAAAAGACTACAGAACAGTGTCATTTCTGACATTAAATAACCTGACAGGGATCTACAGTAAAAGTCCAGCAGGTATGTTAAACAGGAGCCAAAGAATCCCTAAAATAACTTGTATAACTTGTAATAAATTTTAATAACACATGAGCTACTAATTCCTACTATCCTTAAGTCATAAAAATGTCATTCAGGTATAAAAGCTGGAAATCAGGATTTTGAGAGAAAGTTCACTTAGTCTGAGTAAAAGGCATGAAATGTCACAAAGCAGGGAATACATTTAAGTTGATTAAAACTCTTTTTAGATTAAAGAAAAGAATTAAATTCCTGTTTAACATCTTCTCAAAGGTGTTTTTCAAAAGGCAACTAGATTTTCTTGGTTTCTTTTCCCATTAAAACATTTCACTTCTCATCCAAGAAACTTCTTCAGTTTTTCAAGGAAAAAAACAAGGAAGTCCAATTGCCTTTTGAAAAGAACCTTTAGGAAATCGATGACCTTGATGTTGAGAATTTCCATAGATGTTTAATGTCTTGATTTCACCAAATAAAATCTAACTTTTCTAGTTTTGTATAATGCTTCCTTCCCATCATCTCAGAAAATGTACATTTTTATTTTTTTAACCACAACCACAAGAACAGCATCCATTCAAAGAGAGAAGCAACCTGGAATTAAAGAGAAACTTCCCAACAGTGAGGACAATCAACCAGTGGAACAGCTTGCCTTCAGAAATCATGGAAGTTTTTAAGAAGAGACTGCACAATCACTTGTCTGAAATGGTATAGGTTCTCCTGCTTGAGCAGGGGGCTGGACTAGAAGACCTCCAAGGTCCCTTCCAACTCTATCCCATCCTAGCCTAGATCAGCCTAGACTAGCCTATTCTTGCATGCACACACAATTTTTCACTTAGTATCCAGCCTGAAAAAGAATCTGAGTCCCTAACAAATCCACATTACCTGCAATTTTGTTTTCTTAGTCCTGTGTCACGAGATCACTGTGTACACAATATCCCATCTACAACGCTGGCTCCATGCTGCCTTGAAAGGAAGGCTCTCACTTTTCAAAACGCACAGATGACTAAAAAAACCCCGAGAGATTAAAAATCCCTTCCAGGGGCCACAGCAGTTGAAAGTAGAGACTCGGTCATGCCAACTCCTCAGTATTTAAGTTTTGAACGCCACACGGCAACGTGTTGTTAAAGCGATTCTGAAGCTTTTTGTTTTACCTCCAAACAAACCCCTCACTTTTGGATGCAGCTGGCTTCACCTGACCACCTTTCGTTTTCGTCGGAAGAAAATTGCTTTATCGAACATCCCAGACACCATCTGATTACGAAGGCAAGTATTTTCCGTATTGATGAGGGACAAGAGCCAGAGTGGGCTTTACTTTACTTTCCGCCTTCTCCCACTCCGTCCCATTCCTCAGCCTGGTCGCAGATCACAAACTCAACCCCCACCCCCAGCCGTCTCCAGCTTACCTTCTTCGTAGCCCCAATCCACACTCTCCTCTCGCTCAGCGACTTGCCCCGATTCCTCCATGAAGCTGCCAGCTTTTTCCGCGCTTCGCGGGCGCTCTCGGCAAGACCCCCGCGCGGAAGCCGGCTCTCCACCTGGTTGTGTGCGTGGGCTGAAAGCAGGAGCCGGCGCTTTCTTTGCGAACTGAGCCGGCGCTTTCTTTGCGAACTGCTAGGCTGGGACCGTGTGAAGACAGGCAACTTGGCAGCAAAGAGACACGTGTTCGGAAGGCGGTGCCTCTCTTGAGACGGCACGGTTTGTGCTTGTGCGCAACTAGTTGTGTACGCACTGTTGCTCGGGTTAACGGTGTTAAGGAAAGAAATGTCCATGTCAGGTCGAAAGGATAAAGCAATGCAGCCTAAAAAATGGGATGAAAAAGAAGTTGGAAAGTGTGGCCTGGATCAGTAGTGAATTAACTAGAGTCTAAAAAAACAACCTTGTTTTCTACTTGGTTCTCCATATCCCAGGAATGTTTATAATTGACTCTTAAATTGTAGCAGAGGAAAGTTGTTTTTTCAAGCCCAGAAGTGTTACTAGTCTTTTAAACTACAGACTATCTTCAATCCTAATTTCAGTGGTCAGGAATACTTATGCCAAGGGTCTAACATTGTCTAACATTGTACTTTATTGTTTCGGACAACCACCTTCTTTGTTTACATAGTTTAGGCTTAGAATTGTCCTTTTACCTGGCTTCATGAGTCAACTTTCAGAGATTTTTCCCACTATCTGGGCTCACCAGACTATTTGGGATCATAGTCTTCTGAAGCAGTATAAAGCAAAGGAAAGCTGAAATAAAATTGTAAGCACAGTCACAGTCATGTGATTTTTCACTTTGTGGATGCTTTGCTAATGACCAGGTGTCAGTTCTACTTGTGGTCACTAAACAAAGTCTACCTATATGTCAACGAAGTGCTATCTATTCATCCCTGAGTTGTCATAAAATAATATCAGTATGAAATAGCCTGCTTCCATTCCCTATCCTTTTTCTATTGCACTATTCTCAGTTAGTGCTCTCTGGATTTTTCAGATGCTACCCATAAGAGACAAAACAATTGGTTTAATTCCTGGTTTTGGAACTCTTTCTCTCTCTCTCTCTAACATGACTTCATCCAGTTAATGATGGTCCTATCTATTCTGTCCAGTTAATGATGGTCCTATCCATTCTGTCAAGACACAAATTTGGTAAAAGGTTTTATTTTATTAAAAAAGGATTCACACAGGGATCTGAATCAGAGTTAGTAACTTTTGGGGAAAATATTTTTATTTAGGAATTTTTCCCAGTCATTTCACCATAGGCATATTTTCCAACTTGCATAAAACCAAGAAAGTCATAAACTTAAAGTGAGCTAACACAGTCTAGTACAAGTATGCTAATCTGGTTGACCACTAACATAGTAGCAACCTCAACTCCTATTCCTGGCAAACAGGAAGAGTGCTTTCATGTAATATTGGAACCTGATCAATCTCTTCCTGCCAAAGCTGATTTTTAAAGGAAGACAGTATAGCACTTGTTTATTTATTCATCACATTTCTACATTACCCTCTCATCTAAGTGATTCTGGGCAGCTTACAATTAAAAATATAATGTAAAAACATAAATAAGAACAAAGTTAAAAACTGAATTAAAAAGGTTAGGTTAAAACATTAAAAGTTAAAGACTTTTAAAAGATAGATATATGTATTGGGGGAGGACGACCCGAAGGCATCACTATGGCAAATTTATTTTGGCAAGAGATGTAGAGTAAGATAGGATTGTTTTTTTAAAAATGAAAAGAAAAGACCAAAAGTGATAAGATCCTCATAATACTGAATCAATGATATAAAGGACAATAATGAAAGATATGAAGTGACAGAATGTCTACAAAACAATATATCTTTATAGGATAGAAAGAGAACAAATTATAGAGGAAGGTAAAAAGGAAAAACATAAATAAATCAAGATTTATCACAATGAAACTGTCATCATGAGATCATATACCTAATTGAATTAATTCAAAGACCAGATGGGATTCCTGAAAGAATTAGAGAAACTCATTCACTCATTTAACTTTAATTGTTGTTACTTTTGAAAAACTGTACATGTGTGACAGAAATTACAGAATCAAGAAAGACATGCAAATGCTGGAATAAGATTTATTACAGCTCAGTATATTTAGAAAGGAATAAAACAGAGAGTATGGGATTAACTTTTATGCTTAAAAAGACGTGTGATTGGGCATGTTGTATACATGCATATGATTGTGTGCATGCATACATACATACATTTGTGCATTTACATTTGAGATATATAGATTGGCACATTTGAGATCTGTCTATCTATCTGTCAGTCTTTCTATCTTCTCCTGCATATAAATTCCCAGGTACAATTCCTATTCAGGAATATTGTTCAATAAATGTCATGCAAACTCACTTTATAATGTTTATTTAAATATTTCTGCTCAGAATTGTTTGCGTATGAACATCTTGCACACAGCTGACATTGAGATTTTTTTTTTTGTAGCAACATTACAAAAGAATCACTCATCCTTCACCTCACAAGACTGTAATGGGGCAACGAAGGGAACTTGGCTGGAGCATAGCAAGTGCTATAGGCAAACAAATACAGGTCATGAATAGAAGGCATAAAGTCTCCTTATAAATGATGTCGCTATAACCTGCAACATGATGAGGAATGTGCAGAGGACCAATTAAAGGAGATGTGATTGCATAGGGCTACAATGGCCTCTAAAGGATAATGAACAAATAAAAATATCTGATCCTTCAGGAGAAAGATGAAAGGCCAACACCCAAGGATTGTGATTTCCTATCTCCATTTGACAGGAATGGCCATTCCACAATAACCCCAAGCTGTATTACAGTTAGATCCTTAGTTGAAACATATCTTTAGCATATTTAGTTTTAGATTACCTTTGAAAGAGTTTTTGTAAGACTATTCTTTGCACAGTCAAGACAACACTTGGAGGAATAATTTATATGTAGTGCCATTCTCCATCCCATAAAAATAGTTCATATATGAGTATAAAGAGGATTTCTTTGGATAGATATACAAAATACAAACTGTAACATAATTCTCATATTGTACATCTTATCAACTGACTTGTTTTTGAATATACACACAAACACAATTGCAGTAGAAGAGCATTTTGTGCAAAATATGAGTCCAAGAAAAGCAACCCAATTATTTTCATTTAAACAAGTGTTTGATCAGTTAAAAGAAACAAAATCCTTTACACAGCCTTAGTTGAAAGATAAGGAAGAAATTATAATGAAAAACATCCAAAACTCAACATGATTATTAGGTAATGAATATTATGGTCATCTTTGTAATGCTTTTATTTTCAATTCTATTAGATTAGAACTGGATAATAATA
>JANHFL010010053.1:163967-181059 GCA_032468155.1 Oxyrhabdium leporinum | reverse complement strand
AACCTTGAGCCTAGTGGGATTTGAACCACTAGATTGAATCAGCAGAAGTGGCCTGCAGTTCAACACTCTAACCACTGTGCCACCTAGGCTCATATTACGCTATTACATGCAGCCTTACCATTTTCAACATTCCTGTAACCTGATGGGGCCCTAAATACTAACTTCCAATAACCAAGTTTTTGACATAATGGTTTTAATAGGACAATAGATATAGACTACTAGATCAATGGCCTTAATTACACCTAGACCACATACTATGGCACTATATAGCATCCACTGATAACAATAGAGATAGTACTGATCAGTTTGGGTGTACTTTGGGCAGTGGCACAAGTACAATTGCCTCCCAATTTTATCCTCAGCTTGTTCATGTTATTCTATGCAAGCCAGAATTTTTAGAGGCTACCTTACAATCCAAAACACATTGGCCTGCATCCCACCAATCAACAGTTGTATTTTACCTGGATCAGGATGTTGTTTTGGAAACACGGATTTCATGGCTCAGCCAAGAATAATACATACTGTAGAATTGCCTTCTTCAATCTGATTAGGAAAAGCTGGCATACATGGAACAAAAAAACAGAAGGTCAAATAAACCAGCAAAGCAAAGGGAGAATTTGATTTGTGAATCGTTGCAAGAAAGATTGCATAGGTAGACAAACATCCAAGAATAAAATTAATGGTAGAAAATGTGAAATGAAAATGGATGTTAAATGTTAGTACATCACAGTGTTATATGAGAGGCTGTGTTTGTTAAGATTAACTTTTTAAAAAAGTTTTAATAGAAGCATCACAAAATGGGTGCTTTGATGTTTCTCTTTATCCCCATGATTAGTGCCCTTCATTTCAGTAAAAAAAAATAGGGTTAAAAAAAGGGTAAAAAGCACAGAACAAGGTCACACTTCTGAAAAATCACATTTCCTAGAAAAATCTATTTAATGGTTCCCAAAATTCCTAGCATTCAGGCTGTTGCTTTCTGTTTAAAAAGTCCACCTAGATGGCATTTTTTTAAAGGAACAAACAAATCCCAAATCTATTTTCCTTTTCTTTGGTAATTTTTTGTTGTATGTAGCAAAACCATTTAAACTATACAAACACCTAACTGCTCTGCAGCAGCCTTGAGTCTTCAGCAGCTGTTATCTTCAATTCCATGGGTACCTTCATTCTATTCTGGCAGCGCATTGAAATTATTTCGGAAGGCAAATAATCCTTTTGTTACATAAAAACTTCCATTAGCAAGCTTAATTCCAACCATGTAAATTCATGCTCCATTATTCTATCGACAGAGATTTTCCCCTTCCCCCAAATGGTTCATTAATTCTCTAGGATTTTGCACTACCTTGATGCCTGAATTTATATGATGTTTCTCTCCTTAGTTATACATTCTAACATATGACCTTAGGATACATGGTATATACATATAACCTTAGGATATGTGGTATAGCTGTCAAAAACCCTCTGCATTTCTTCCAAGACATCCTTTTCAAAGGATGCTTCCAAGAGATTTGGAAAAAAGCAAAAAAGTGAGTACCCAGATTATGTTAAGCCCTTCATGGCTTGGGACCAGGTTATCTGAGCAATCGTCTCTTGCCGGTCACATCTACCCGACCCATCAGAGCGGGGAGGCAGGGAATGCTGCGGGTCCCATCCCCGAGGGAGATGCACCTGATGGGACCCAGAAGAAAGGCCTTCTCCGTGGTGGCTCCCTCTCTCTGGAACATCATTCCCCCAGAGATTAGAATGGCCCCCACTCTTCCGGAAGGCCCTGAAGACCTGGTTCTGTCAGCTGGCCTGGAGTACCCAGAGCAGGATGGAGCCCATTAAATGGCTCGTGTGATCTACTGTCATCGGGGCAGGGGGCGGGAGTTGAGGGATGATTTTGTTATATTGTACTTTATTAATTTATTTGATTCTTTGTGTTAGTTTTTATTTTATGGTTTTATATTCTGTAAGCCGCCTCGAGTTGCCTTGGGCAAATAGGCGGCAATATAAATTTAATACATAAAATAAAATAAATAAATGTTAAAAACTTTAAGCTACATCTTTACTAATTAGCCATTGGTCATGGTGGTTAAGGATTGTGGGAGTTGAAGTCAATGACATTTGAAGGACAGTCCTGGGGAAAAGGTTTCTTAAATGTCTATCTCATCTTTTCTCTGAGAATTAAAGGTGGCTTACATGGAATCTCCCTAATTTTCTCTCCAATATTACCCTGTGACATATAAAAAAGAAAAAAAAAAGAGGGTGGCGGGGTGGGGGGGAGATACTGAGTTTCAGACTAAACCTGAATCAGTTACACTATACTGAGTTTCCCTCTTATCTGTTTTCAGCAGACCTCAGTGGAATAATAAAAAAGGCTTAGATTTAAGGGAAATTTGGTCTTTCCAATGTGTCCAAGAGAGGAAAAAACATGGAAGATATTTACATTTGCCTGTTTATATATGCCAAATCTTGAGACTATAAACGATCTGTAATAAGAATTAAATGGCTTTTGTGAAGACAGATGCAAAGGACAAAACCTTATCTCTCTTAGCTTCAAAAAACCCTCTTTGAAAAAATATTATTTGAGAAAATATTTTTATAATTCAGGAAAAGACAGCAATGAAGTCAAGAGTATTGAAAGATTTATTTTTCCCTCCTTGTGGCTAAGAATATCTGAAGAAGAGAGGAGAAAATAATACTTTGCTCATATTACCACCTAGTGGTGGAAATCAACATTTTAAAAACTACATGTGTGTTTTTGCTTTGTGCGTCTTGAATATTCAATAGCACGAGGTAAAATTGCTTTTAATGGTCTAAAAATTAAAGGATAATTTGATGTAATAAAGATTCTGTCTTTGCTACCATTTTCGCTCAGGAGCAACGCAATTTATTTGAGAAAATATCTTCAACACAAGATTTGGATCTGGAGTTTTTTGTACACTAGTAGAAGATAAAAGTGCAGAAATTCAACTTGTTCAGCTTTAAAGCTCTAGTAGCAATACACAAGTTCTGAACTCTATAATCCAATTGTTCAGAAATAACTGAAGTCCAATAAACCTCAGGAGGCTGTTGACAAATCTGATATGTTTCTCAGTGTACCTCCAAGATAAATAAATATAAATCATAGAAGCATGTACAAAATGCAGAAATGTTCCTTCAGAGCATTTTGAGTGTCCTGAATGCCAGTGAAAGAATAGAAATGTCCCACTCACTTTGAGGTGGTTTTTTTCCCCTTTTTTCTCTCACCACTAACAAAGGCCTGAGAGCAAACAAAGTCTTCCACACCAACTCCCAATTCGATAAAGCAGGGTTGTAATATTTGGGGACATAAGCATGTAATCAATAAACAAATGCATATATGATAAAACAGAAGGCTACAGTAGCACGATACGTTGTCATTCACTAGTGCTTTATCCTCTACCAACAGTCCACCTACAATTTTCCTTCCAAATGTTTCATGGTTCCTTTATGGTGCAGACTACAGGGTACTTGCAATATTAGGACAAGAAAGAATATTCTGCATCGGGACAGATATTATGTACAGACCAGTTAAAACCCATTTTTTTGGGCACCAGGGACTGGTTACATGGAGAGAGCTTTTTCAGCGGGACCGGCAGGAGCATGGTTTCGCATACTGCCTGCATCCCGCAGATGAGGCTTCACTTGTTTGCACGTCCAGGTTTCTGGCACGCCACGGCCCGATGCCAGTCAATAGACCAGGGATTTGGGGACTTCCAGTATAAACAACACATCCAGTCTTCTTGTAGTTAAGTTCAACCTTGTAGGACTTTGTGTGGTTTTCCTGGCCATTCTACAAAAGCAATTCTACATTGCTTTCTTCCAAAATGTTTTTTTTTTTAATTTCCCAATTTAATCTACAGCCCAAGAATTTCCCGACTGTTTTCCATCCACATGATAAGCAAGTCCAACTGTGCTTAGCTTTTCGACAGCAGCCAAGGTCAACTAGCTGCTGTCATTTAGCAAGTTTTATAGCACTAGACTACTAGATGTCTATGGAGATTGTCAGTCATCCTGGTCATCTCAGTCTTTCAGTCAGAACTGAAGAAGCTTCTTGGATGGGAGGTGAAAGGTCTTCCTCAAGGGACAAAACAAACTTGAAAAGGTACCTTTGAGACTAGATTACTAGGTTAAAAGGTAAACGTCTGAATTTCATTAATGTTTTTAGTGATTAGATGGCTTTATGATTATATTTAGGTGAGTCTGAAAGTACAGATAAATCCCCAAGTGACCTCAACAACTTTTAGAGAACTAATGATCGACCTTCATAATGCTAAGAATTCTAATGACCAGATGACTGCTAAGGAATATAATCCTTCCATTCCCCACCATTCAGCCAGAACTGAAGAAGCTTCTTGGATGAGAAGTGAAACATCTTCAAAAGGAGGGGCGGGGGGGAATCAAGAAAGTCCAGTTGCCTTTTGAAAAGCACCTTTGGGGTAAGAAAAATAGTTTCCAGTGAATTTAGTGGGACTTTTCTATATGGTCAAACCTAGATCCAACCAGTTGGGAATATATTTAAATGAACAAATGTGTAATTTATTTATTTATTTAAATGTGTGTACATGGGGAGAAATTTACCTGTATGAATATGTGTCTAACAATTTGCAGAATCAGGATCTTATGTTCAAATCAGACTTGCAAATTTGGCAAAATATGTTTTCTGTGAATGTTAATAGCTGTTTCAAAACCATCTGGCAATCAAGGATATTTTTTATTTATATCAGTTGAACCATCATATCTCCCCCAGTTTTATTTTTCTCTATTAAAACTCAAAGGTTTAGAGATGGAGTAGGACAGCATTTAAGCAAGGGAAGAGAATGTTGTTGTTTTAACATTTCCAGTTTTGAAGGTAAACATTTTGAACTAGTAGAAAAAGAGCAAAATATGATGCTTCAAAAGTACAGGTACTCTTCAACTTACAACCACAACTGAGCCCAAAATTTACATTGTTAAGTGAGAGAGTTGTTAAATGAGTTTGCTCCATTTTACGACTTTTCTCACATTTGTTAAGTGAATCACTGCAGTTCTTAAATTAATAACACGATTGTTAAGTGCATCTGATTTCCCCATTGACTTTGCTTGTCAGAAGTTTGCAAAAAGGGATCCCATGACTCCGGGACACTGCTACCATCATAAATGTGAGTCAGTTGACAAGCATCCGAATGTAAATCATGTGACCACGGAGATGCTGCAATGGTCATATGTGTGAAAAATGGCCATAAGTAGCTTTTTTCAGTGTCGTTGTAACTTTGGTCACTAAATAAACTATTCTAAGTCAAGGACTACCTGTAGTAAGGTTTTGATAAAATTAGATTTCCCAAGTTGGGTTTCCCAAGCAAAAACTATGCACAAAAAAAGAATACAAGTAGTCCTCAATTTATAAGCACAATTGGGCCAGAACATCTGTGACTGATGTTTTTGTAAAGTGAGTTGTGCCTGATGTTACGATCTTTTTTGCCACAGTTGTTAAGCAGATCATGTAGTTGTTAAGTGAATCCAGCTTCCCCCATTGGCTTTGCTTGTTGGAAGCCATCTGGAACGCTGCAACTGTTGTAAATACATACTGGTTGCCAAATGCCTGAAAGTTAATCACATGACTCTGGGATGCTGTGATGGTTGTAATAGCAAGAAATGCACATAAGTTCCTTTTTTAATGCCACTGTAATTTTGGTCATTAAACAGTCATTAAAACAAATGGTTGTAAGTCAAAGACACCCTATGTATAAATTGAATCAATTAAAAAAAAATGATTTGAAAATTGCCCTTCTTTCAAAAATGGCTGTGAAAGATGAGAAGTGTAAACAAAGCAATCAAATAGAATACCAGCATATGAATTAGAAGCGTAGCCAGTTTGATCTATTAGTTCAGATAGTAGGGTAGAAAGCAGGAGACTGTGAGTTCAAGTCCCACCTTAGCCGTGAAAGCCAGCTGAGTGACTTTCAGCCAGCCATACTCATTCTGTCAGCCCAATTCATCTCCCAGAATTGTTGTTGTGGGGAAGATGGTGTGTTGGATATGTTTGTTGTCTTGAATTCTTTGCAAATCTAGTAAAGGTGGGATATAAATAAATCAATCATTTTTTCATACCTAAGACTACTCAAAACTTGTAATGAAAATGACTGAGATTAAGGCTATGAAACCATCAGCCATGCATTCTAAATAGTCCTTTAGACTAAGGACCCCAACCCCCAGGCCGCAGCCCACTACCAGGCTGTGGCCTATTCAGAATCAGGCCACATGCGAGGCAGGCCAGTGCGCACACGCATGCACAGCTCCACTCACGCAAGCGGCAGCTCCACTTGCACAAGCAGTGGATAGATGTGCACATGCATGCATGCTGGCCCACCATAAGAGTGGCCCAGTTCCCCTCTCCCCTTCCGTCAGCCAGGCAGCCAAGCTTCAAAGATTGGGGACCGCTGCTTTAGAAAAGAAGATCTTCTTCCTAGAATGTGTAAATGCAGAGGTGAATATTTAGTTTTATACAATATGGTAAGTAAAGCTACCATATCTGGACTGTAGGAATCCAGACACCACTGAGATTGCAGTATGTGCAATATGTTTGTTACTGCTTTTCTGGTAGCCACCCAAAGTTTTGCAATCAGTTCTGGTACGCGTAGCTAAGTCATACATCATGTCAACTACTGCCAAGTGTGATTTTTTTTTCAGTACTAAATCAAGATTAACTATGTTCAAACCCACTTAAAAACTAATTTAGCCTAATAAATGTATCAAATCCCCACTAAGATTCTTGACTTTTTTTTCTTTTCTAGAGGGAGAGCAGAAAACAAAACAAAACAAAAAAGGGGAAACATCTGTGACATTATAAAAGCTTGCAAAATTATGACATAATTTTTTAAAGTTCACTCATATCCCAGGTTATTTAATATTTATATTAAGCTGTTGAGATATATCATCGGGATTGGGAGGGAGGAGGACTTGTCACCGTATGACAGACAGCAATATTTCTTGTCCATCTGTTTCCAAAACAATAATAATGATCTGAAACAGTAATAAGTTGGATAAAGAATATAGTGCTAGTGATTCTATCAAGGGAATATGGGTTAGCAAGGTGATAGATATACACACACACACACACACATACATATACGTTTTATATAAATATAAAATCTAAATTCTGAAAACACTACCCATAACAATGATTCCAGGCACAATTAAGTATCTTGAGGGTAGTTTTTAAAGATCTCAAAGGCTTTGATCAAAAGTACCTGCAGACAATTTCCATCTCCATGAAATATTTTTTGTAACCATCTTTTAGATTTCAGATGTTATAGTGGTGGAGCTTCAGATGTTATAGTGGTGGAGCTTGTTCCTAGCCATCTGTGGTATATAGTATAACCAGAGTCAAGAGTAGGATATGCTTTCTTATTTTTAAGTATACCTAACGTAGTATAAATAGGGGCATATTTAGCGGCCACATGACAAAGTTTCTGAACAGCAAAGCAAAATATACCAGTGGGAGTTGGAGAGCTACTGGTATCTTTTATATGTCCAACTCTAGAAGATATATACATTTTGCTTCCGTTGAAGAGAAGGTAGTTGACCTAAAGATCTAGGTAAAAATTAAAAATATTGAAGTCAGCTTGTTTATAGCACTTAGAACAATTTTCACATCCAATCTTTCTATTCAGTATTTTATACTAACTCCAGTCTCATGAGAGTTGTCTGTTATTTTGAGTTGTTTTTTTTTAAGCACTTTAAAAATTTTGTTTTATTCCAAGTGTGGTTGATTTGTCAGGTTTGTACTAAGACTTTTTCACTGCTGTGGGGTGCTTTGAGAGGGAGGGCAGGAGGTGTAGGCCTAGAAGGATGATGGTAATTATGAGGGGGAGCAATCATTTGTGTAAACAGCCCTGGTGATAGGGATTTTTGCCTCAAGCAACAGACGAGTCCAGTTCCTTTCCTGCAAACTCTGAATCGATCAGATTCGGCTTCCCGAATCCCGAATGGCAGGCTTCCCTGGATGGATTACATCGAAGCCCAAGGGCCCGCTCTGCGCCTAACTCCCGTGTCGAAGTGCAGCGCTTTTCCCCGCGGCGCATCCCCACGACCAGCCCTCCAGGTGAGTCTTCCCCATCCCGAGCCGCGCCCGCCAAAAAGGAACTCCAGCCACGGCGCGCATGCGCCCAGGCTCAGCTGGCGCGCGCGCCCCCCTCCCTCCTCCGGTCTCTTCATCCCTTCGGTTCTTCCACAAGCCGGCCGGAACGGCCCGCGCCCCAGTTATTTCGCGCATGCGTCTTGGCTACTCCGAGCTCCGCTCGTTTAAAAAAAAAATTGTTGTGGGAGTTTAAAGGCGAAGAATCGAGCCGAGGGGAGGCGGAGGAGGTGAGTCAAAAGAAAGTGGGGACTGGCAGGGGAAAGTTAGAGCGTACCAAGTGGGGGAAGCAGGGGGGAGCGCTCTTTTCCCTTTCCCCCTTTTGTCCCAGAACTTTTTGGAGTTTGAACTTTGGTGTGGGATGGAGAGGTACTCCGGGCGAGGCGGGCGCCAAAGGACTTGCTTGGCCTTCTCTCCCCCTAAAAACCATTTTTGCCGTCCTCCACCCCACCCGCCGAGCGCCCCCCTCTCACCGTTAGGCTGCGCTTCCTCCCGCCATTTTGTGCCTGAAGGGGAGAAGCCGGGAATGGGGGGGGGGCGACTTTGTCGTTCCCCACCTCCCCACTCGCCTCAGGGCAGAGGCAAGGGAAGACGAAGCACGGTGGGGAAGGAGAAGGGGGAAGCCCTTAGAGATTTCCCTTCTGGCGGCTCGGCGGGTGCTCTTTTGACGCTTCCCGGGTGGTGACCCTTTGGCCCCCAAAGTTTGGGGGCTAAAATCGGCTGGGGACTTTAGCTGGAGGAGCGTGGCAAGTTGTTCTCTCAGGACGAGCTCCCCCCTGCCCCCCAGGCTATTATGACATAAACCAGAAAAAACGTCAAGCAGAGGAAGGAGCCTCGCTCAACGGATGCTCTTTTCTTCAGCCTGGTGTTTGTTATTTGGGGGCGGGAAGGAGTTAGGTGACAACCCCTTCCCCAGGCTGAGGCCTTCCTGAACTGGATGGCCATTCTTGGTTGGATGGGATTGGTCTACCACCTCCATTTTCAGCGGAACGACTAGACTCCAGAAGTTGTGGGTAATGCTCCCACACTGGAGGTTTTTAAGAAGAGCTTGGACAACCGTTTGTCTGAAATGGCAAAGGGTTTCCTGCTCGAGAGCAAGGGGGTTGGACTAGAAGACCTCCAAGGTCCCTTCCAACTCTGTTAGTCTGTAGAGATTCTCAGTCATCCAGGTCATGGTTGTCCCAAAGGTGCTATTTCAGGAGGCAACTGGACTTCCTTGTTGTTTTTTCACTTCTCATCCAAGAAGCTTCTTCAGCTCTGACCCTGCCCCCCACTGTCCTGTCAGAGCTGAAGAAGCTTCTTGGATGGGAAGCGAAACGTCTTCAAAAAGAAAAAACAAGGAAGTCCTGTTGCCTCTTGAAAAAGCATCCTTGGAATTCCAACTCTTGTTGTTCTGTTATTTCCCCAGCCACTGCAGGTATTTGGAAAGGGTGTGCATGAAAAAGGCTGCTGCACTCACACATGAGGTGTGAACATGGGGGTGGGGGGGCATCATGATGTTTGTGAGGATGATTCTTGCTCTCTGGTTGATAGGTGCTGGGCTTTACAATGTATCTGCTCATTGAGCAAAATTATTATTTTTTAATAATTTAAGATAAGGAGATAAGGAGCTGGGCTATAAAAATGGGGTCAACCACCAGGTGGCAGCAAAGTGGGGAAATCATTGTATCTCTTGGCTGCCATCCTCTGATTGCTTGGAGTTTTGCAGCCCAGATCACTGGTTTGTGGTCGTTGGAGACGCATCTCTGGACTTTAATTTTGAATGAGGCATAACATTTTCTTGTTCCGTTCGTAGAAAAGGTGGCATGGATTAGCACTTGCTTCTTCAAGCATTCCACTCACATTTGATCTGTCTCCTTGTTGGCATACTAAAACATTCACAGAGAGGGACAGATGGGTTATGAAATGTTTTATGGATATCTGTGTCTCTGTAATAAAAAACTCATAAACCATATTTCATGGCCTAATGACCTCACCATTTATAATTTTGTATCTATATAATTGTCTTATAATCATCTATTCCGACAGGCATCTGCTATTCAGGGCTTCATCAAAATACTTCTCTTAAAACTTTTAGTAGGATGCCAGGAATTACATTTTTGCATTTTTTCTACTGTCCCCTTCCTTAATGATAGTGAGAACTCACTGAACTCATTCCCATTTGCTGTAGCCAGGATTACTGATGTGAAATGTACAAACTAATAGTACCTGGAAGGTAGCAGATTGTGTGTATTCCTGTATCATAAACAAACCACAAAAATAAATAGCAGAACTTCATGTCCAAAATTAAAATGAGTATAAATGAAGTTTTACTTCTTGCATCTGCAGAAAGTTCTTTACAAATACATACTGAGTGTGTATTTGAACATCAAAAATACCAGTATATGCAACTGATTCTGAAAAGTGACACCATTATGATTTTTTGTGGGGCTCCTCTCCCTCCTTCCCTTCCTCCCTCTCTTACATACACACACACACACACACACACACACACACAGGAAAGGAAAGGAAAGGAAAGGAATTCTCAGTAAATTGTTTTGGGCTTCCTTTTGTTCTTTTGTACACATATAGTAATATTTCATACATTTAATGAAATGAGGTCTGTAAAAGCTTAATCTTAATAAACTTTTTACCTTTAAAGTGTGTCAAGACTCACATTAACATCTATACACACATACATGTGCCTATACATGTCTTATATAAATGAGATATTTGAGATATATATATTTATTGAATTGCTTAGCAGAACTATTAGTTTAATTGAAATTGCTCCTTCGATGAAACTGTTCTAGCCTGGTATTAACTAATATACATCCAGATGAAAAACACATTTAAATGTAGTTTTATTACTGTGTTCTTTGAATAATAAGGGGAATTGTTAATGCTGGCCACAGTAATTGTGCATGCGAACATTTTAAGCAGAAATAATTGTGTATCTTCAAAGACATTTTTCTCTGCTGGAATTTCTGTCTTGAAATTACTACCAGCCTTTGGTGTAGAGTAATAGTGATAATGCATAGGAAATAAATTAAATGGAAGTTGTGCCTTGCATTTCTAAGATTTGTCTAAGCTTGTGTCAGGATCTCAAGGTTGCTAATACTGTAAGTAAAAGCGGTAGGAATGTACAGTAAAATGGTAGAAATTGTCACTGAATATAGTACTGGATATCTTTACAGAGGGAAGATGTAGTTCACTGTCATATTTTCCCCTTTCACAATCTTTTTCAGCCTTGTTTATTAAGACTTTAAATGCTGAAAATTGTTTCTAATTATATGACTAGGTAATTAATTCAATGTAAGACTTGCTGGTCAGTGATACTCATCAATAGGGGGGAGTTAGTTTATTCATTGAAATCAGAGTGTTTATCTCTTGATTGTAAAAGGCCTGTGTCAGGTTTTGACATAACTAAATTGAGTAGTCCTTCACTATGCAAATGTTCACACTAAAATTAGTTTCTTGGGAAATGTATTTAATAGTGCCAAAAGAGATACCTGAATTTGAAGCTATATGGAATTTCAGTGTAAAATACGTGATGAAGATTACTTCTCATTTGCTCTGATTAGCATAAACCTCTATCACTTTATGAATGACATTATAGTTCATTGCAACAACATCAGCAGTGTTAATTTTAATGAAATGAATAGCAGAGCATTACAATCTGTAAATATCTTTCTCCCTTAAACGTGTTGCTTTTAGCATATTACATTACATTACCACTACTCTAATTTTTGGATAGCTTACTGATTTCTTGATGTGGAAATAGTTTAAACTCCACAGTTGGAAATTAGGCTGATACTCAATAGTTTCAATTAGGGGTTTAAAAAAAAGGGGGTATACTGTAGTGAGCAACCTTAGATTAAAAATGTAGACTAGTAATGATATTGGGTAAGGTAGAATCACGAGCTGCTCTAGTAAAGGATCAGATAGCATACCTGAGACCAAATCTGATTCAGTTTGCAAGCTGTTCCCAATGTCTGCTTTGAAACTTTTGGGTACTTTTCCAAATAGAGCTATGAAATCCCTGAATTTAAAATACAGTGCATTCAGAAAGTATTCAGACATCCTTCACTTTTGTCAATTTTGTTATGCTGCACCCTGATTCTACAGTTGTTGAAGTTCATTTTTTCCTGATTAATCTATACTCAGTACCCCATAATGACAAAGTGAAAACAGTATTTTGAAAATGTCTGTAAATTTATTAAAAATAAAAAACTGAATATGTGGTAATGTATTAGTATTACCGAGTCACAGTAACTACTTAAAGGTAGACTTCTCAGAAGTACCGTAAGCCAATTTTTATTCGCTGCTGTCACTTAAGCCATAAGCTAAATAAATAATAACTTAAACCACATGAGGAAATTAAAATTTTCTAAATTTAAATGTTTATATATAGAAGGAAATAATGTATGATATCTTAATGATGAGTATGTCTGTTAGCAGTTCTCCATAGCTGCTCCCTAACTGCACATAGTTTGTGTTTCTTACTCTGCACTGAATTTCACATTTGTGGAGGGGTCCTTGGTGTTCTCTGAACTTGGTTGTTTTCTTGCAGATGTTTAGAAATGTCTGCGAGAAAACAACCAAGTTCAGAGAGCACCAAGGACCCCTCATGTCAACCTGAGCTCTAAATATTCTCCTTTAACTTCTGACATAGTGCTTCATAGTGACATGTGATTGTGTGTATTCTATTGCATATATTAGCATTGGTTCTCTGTATTTGTGAGAACTTCAAAAAGTCTTAAATTTCACCTTGAAAGGAGCCATTATTAGATCCTTTGAATTTAAACAGCTGCATCAATGATCAATATTGTTGAGAGTAGTAGATTCTTAGCTCTGTGACTTTGGAGGAAATGATGCTTAGACAGGAATGGATCTAACCAGTTTGGGTTTGGCATACACTGGAAAGAATTGGATGCTTTACTCCTGGATAACCTGCTGAGGACTATATGGAAAGAATGCTAGTTATTTGATTCTTCTGGACTTTTCAATGCTAATTGAAACCATGGGACTTGATGTCTATGGAGATTCTCAATTGTCCAGATCACCATTGTCCCGACTGTGCTTTTCCATAAGGCAACTGGACTTTCTTGTTTTTTTTCCTTGAAAACATTTCACTTCTTATCAAATAAGCTTCTTCAGAACTAAAGAAACTTCTTGGATAAAAAGCCAAATGTTTTCAAGAAAAAACCCCTAAGAATGTCCAGCACTTTTGGGACATAGGACTTGATATCATATCACACCTGTTTGGATTTAGGATATTAAGGTGATGTCAGTCTTTGATAGTTGGTACTAAAAATAGTGCTAAATAATTTATGTTACACTGTAATGACTGCAACAGCCACTACATAGGACAAACAGGCAGAAAACTGGCAGAACACATCCATGAACACCAACTAGCAATCAGAAGACATGATGAAAACTCTTTAATTTCACAACATATGAACAGATTTAACCATAGCTTCAATTGTGAAACTGACCATCCTAGACCAAGAATTTCTAGAAGCCTGGCACTCTGACAAATTAGCCATCAGTAGACACATAGATATAAACAATATCTACAGACAGCAGAAGAGATAAAAAGGGAACAAAAAGATTGAAACGTCTCCCCACCAGCAGTCGGCACCCAGATGAGCATAGATTAACTCCAAGATTAACATCAGTAAACAATACCCCAATCAAGGAACTGCCAAAGAAGCCAAAAATAAACAACCTAACCAAAGAACCTCTACCCCACCAACACTGACAGGGCAAGCCACTAGAACATAAACTGAGAGCAAAACCCACTCCTTACTAGCACTTACCTAGTTTGTGTAATGAAATGAGAGCTTATGGATCTACTGTATTAACCTTAAATTGTGCTTTGTATCATTAAAGACAATAGTTCTTAAGTGTTACTCACAAGCTAATTGGAGGAACTGATATTAACTCCACAAAATTGTTACACAGATTGAGCCTCACTAATCATGTATGGTTCTTCAGACCAGAGGACCTTTATGTTTTAAAGGATGTCTTTTTAATTAAAGTGAGTGACATGATGTTCTATCTTCAGATAATAAAAGACACAGAGTCCATACAAATGAAACGATAGTCTGATTTCCCAAAGGTTTTTTTTTCTACCTAGCAGATGAAATGAATTGACTATCCATACCTCCGCTCTTGATTAAGTGTAATGCAGTTTGCAACCAAATGATGATTAAGAATTTGTGCAAAGGTAGTCATTTTTCATCAGTGTTATTTAAGATAAGGCATATTTTCCAATTCAGTTATTTTCTAGAAAATAGTTGTATAATTATTGGCACAATAATCCAATAATAGTCCTCATAACATGAGCATAAAACAGCTATTATACCATTAGCAAAGCTGAATAGAGAGCAAACTAGCTCCACGCATTTAAGTCCATGAACTCTAAAATGAGTATTTTTGCAAGCTGGCTCAAGTTTTTATATTCGTGCAGTAATGAAATAAAGGCAGGTGAGTTCAGAATTCTTTAGAATGGTATCTTTTAGATTAACCATGCCTGAACACATCCAGTTGGTTCCACTTATGGGAATTGCTACAGAAATTAGAAAGTCTCCCATAGTTGGTTTAGCACGGCAACCATGACTTACACTGATAGATTAGCATAGGAAGATGTTTAGAGTAACCATAACAAATGACAAGCCCTTATGTGCACACTTTCTGTAGGAGAGACCGGGCAGAAGAAATTGAACCAAGCATGCTTGTCCATTATTGAAAAGTCAGAAATAAAAAAAAAATGACGCCTGAATTGTAGCAGAAGAAAGTAGTGGGAAACATCTACAACACTGGCAAGCACGCTGCATGACAACAGCATTTGAAGCAAAAGATGATGGTGCCAAAACGACAAGCCACATGCGGTGTCATTACATACCTGTTGTCATTTACCCTTCTGCCCTCCCCTTGACTTCCCCTGCGGTCAATGTTGCATGGAATTCCGCTCAAATTGAGTACATTTTCACCTTTAATCAAACCACAGATGGTCCTCAACTTATGACCGTGATTGAGACCATAATTACAACCATAAGCTTTTGTGGTCATAAGTCGAGGCATCTTGTGAACAGATTCGAAGTTATGACCAGTTTTTACTATGGTTGTTAGGTGAACGCTGTACTCATTAAGATAATTCATATTCCCCAATGGCCATTTTTTGCTGGAAACTGGAAGGTGTTGGAAGAAATATCCATCTGGTTCAGTTCCAAGCCAGGAGAAAGACACTGGAAACACGGAGGCTGATTGGAAAGATGGTTTAATGGTGAACAGAACCACGTGGAGTTGCCCAAATGGAGTTGAGAGAGAGGGGTATTTATACCCTCTCTTGAGCTTTGCACTTGAACTTCCTGTTCCTGTGAAAGAACATGTATTCTATTGGCTGTTGTCAGACTCCCATAGGGCCCTGTAGGGGGTCATGTTTGTCTAAGCTAATATTGGTTGAAGTTTGGGCTGATGCAATCAAGGGGCTTGTTGTGCCATGTGGTGAGCTCTACTACTTGATGGGTTAATCCTGTTATGTCCTGGTGAGTCATGTCTTAATCACAACAATGGAGCTGGAGGTCTTTTGTCTTGTAGATAGGCTGCCCCCCCCTCGTCTTTCTTAATGGGCAGCAAATATCCTCTGGGGGCAGGGAGCTGCTCTGTGTCTTTAGAACATGTTTCTTCTTTTCTCATTCAGGGAAATGTAATATTCTGCATTTTTAATATTTCTCAAAATATTTCATTCTTCTAGGAGGGGGGTAGCTTCCCACAAAGGTAATGCCAGAAATTGGCAAAAATGTTGCAAATTGCAGTCCTATGACTATGGGATACTGCAAATGGCATAAAGGTGAGCCAAGCACCCAAAATAAGATCACATGATTGTGGGGCCATCATAACTATGAAATTAGTAATTAGCTTTGGGAAGGTCCATCGTAACTTTGAACGGTCATAAGTCAAGGACTACCTGTAAGTCACTTTTGAGTGTGCCTCTGAACTTTAAAGTGATATTTCCAGAGCCGAACTGATAAGAAATTTCGTACTTTTCAAGTGGAAGAATTTGAATGATTAATGTGCTGCCAGGAATATGAAGTGACATCTCTCCCAAAAGGCTGGAGTAGAGTTTATTCATAGTAGACAGTATAGTGTGTGAGTTAGTGCTTTGAGTACAGATGAGCTTTCACAGTATATCTTTAAAATTTCTGAAATGAATCTTAACAACCATTCTTAGCCAGCTCTCTGTCTAGCAAGGTTTTATTTATCGTGCTTGATAGCAGTTGTCCAATAGTGTCAAGTCATAGTATAGAAACAAGTTGCCTAATGTTCTTTTGTCTAGATAGAGAAAATGTATTGCCCTCCTTCATAATTTGCAGACAAAAGGAAACAGATGCCAGGGCTGGAATTTATGGAACTCTACTGTGTAGCTCACTGTACAACAACTATGAAGTTTCTGGAGACAAGTTTTCTCAAGAAATGCATCTTGGTGTTTTTACCGTGAGATAAGTTGTTTCATACATTTCTATTTCTTAAAGAATACTTAACTGAGAAGAAAAAAATGTGTCCTGAAGAAAAGATGTGACCAAAAACATCTCTGACCAATTGTCATTGGTCCTTCCATTGTTCCTTCTATGTAATAAAAGGGTTATAGCATCTTCTCCTTTGGATCTCCTGGCATACACAATCTTCCCCCCACTGTGTTTTCTTCTGCATTGATATAGATCTGTGGAAACGTGAAACACAGTTTTTAGTTTTATGATATTCATGGATATATGATGTTGGGAAGGATTATGGAATAGTCTGTAGCTCCGAGTAGGTCAGAATCTGGTTTGAGAACTTGTTCCATATGTTTTACCTGTTGAAGAATGCACTATTAGCCCCATCTTTTGGGACTGTCCCAAAGATGCTTATCAAAAGGCAACTGGACTGTTTTTTCCTTGAGGAGGAAGAACAAAATGTTTTGTTTCTCACCCAGGAAACTTCATGAGTTGT
>JANHFL010010053.1:138855-154804 GCA_032468155.1 Oxyrhabdium leporinum | reverse complement strand
GTGATCCCCTTTTGCGACCTTCTGACAAGCAAAGTCAATGGGGAAGCCAGATTCACTTAACAACCGGGTTACTAACTTACAGCAACAGCTGCAGTGATTCACTTAAGAACTGTGGCAAGGAGGGTCATGAAACGGGGGCAAAATTCATTTAGCAACTATCTTGCTTAGCAACGGAGACGTTGGGCTCAACTGTGTTTGTAAGTTGAGGACTAACTGTGTCATAACAGCAATCTACGCTTACCAGTTAAAAAATGAACACTCCATGGATTGTTATTAAGGTATCATTTTAGACTAGAAGCACAAGTCTGTCAATTCAAACACTGTACTAACTGATGATTAAATTTTAATAGTCCTTCATTTCTATAAACAGCTTACTCCCACATAAAAAACAAGAAAACATTTTTTTAAAAGTCAGCTAAACCTTAATTATAGAAAAAGAATACTATACAATTGCTATTCCTGCTTCATTTTTTGTTTATTTTCAGCACATGGACCTGGCAACAAGGAATTAAGTCTACAATAATATTTTATTTCTTTCTACCATAGTCTCAGTCCTTTCCACAAAACAAAAATGGATTTAAAGTTGGAATGAAGCTTGAGGGACTGGATCCTGAACATCCATCTTTATTTTGTGTTCTTTCTGTTGCTGAGGTACTGGTCTGACTTTTTAAGATAACAAAGAAAACAACTGGAAGACAGATGAAAAGCATGTCAATGATCAGTTAATTAATTCTGGCTGAAGTTAATGAAATGCCTAATGACTAAGGAATGCTTTTTAAAAAAAACATTTTAATATACTGCATTGGCAATGCTGATATACATTGGTAAATGAACTTTTTTCACCCTCAGGAAAAAAAAAAGTATTGGTAGCCTGAAAAGATATTGACAGATAAGACCAACAATCTAAACATCTTTAATTGTCTTTTTATACAGTTCTTGTATGTGGGGAGGTTTTTTTTAATAAAGGCTTGTGCTGAGCAGAAATTCCACTCTAGTGTTACTTTCATTATAGATGTTTGAATTCTATTAAGTAAAGGGTACAAAAGCAGTGTCTCGTGAACTGTAGCACCACCAATAAATTAATACAGTTAATGCATCCACTTTTGAAAGTTAATCGTGTTGAAAATGAAACAGGAACAGATTTTTTTAACGCAGGCTTTTTGTGTGTTTTGCAAAAGTGGTAACAATCTTGCATTTGTGGTTGGTTGTAGGTGCAGGGGTACCGAATGCGATTACATTTTGATGGTTATTCAGAGTTTTACGACTTCTGGGTTAATGCTGATTCAACAGACATCCATCCAGTTGGCTGGTGTGAAAAAACAGGTCACAAGCTGCTCCCTCCTAAAGGTATGTGCGTGTATGCGTCTCTCTGTCTCTACATGTATGTGTGTGTGTATATATATGTATATGTATGTATGTATATGTGTGCGTCTCTCTCTCTACATGTGTGTGTGTGTGTCTATCTACCTACCTACCTACCTTGGTGGCACAGTGGTTAAAGTGCAGTATTGCAGGCTACTTCTGCTGACTACCGGCTGCCTGCAATTTGGTAGTTCAAATCCCACCAGGCTCAAGGTTGATTCAGCCTTCCATTCTTCCGAGGTGGGTAAAATGAGGATCCAAATTGTTGGGGGGCAATATACTGACTCTGTAAACAGCTTAGAGAGGGCTGTAAAGCACTATAAAGCGATATATAAGTCTAAGTGCTATTGCTATCTGTCTGTCTGTCTGTCTGTCTATCTTTATAATCATTCTTTGGACTGAATCCAATTTGCTTAACCTCCCTATTTGGTCTATAGAGCCTCTTGTAAGTGAAATCTTTCAGGATAAACAGTTATTTCTAGGTTGATCATCTTGAGATGCAACTTTATTTAGAGACCATAAATCCTTCTTCTTCCCCTCTTCTCCATGTTGTGATGAAGGGAGTGGACACATCTGGTCCGTCCCCCCCGTCCCCCGTCCCCCCCGAATAGTGTATTCCCATTTTCTACAAACTGGGAGCTCTGCTCTTTTTGAACTACAATCTGATCAAGGCTTGTTTCTGAGAAACTTCGTTTAAACTAATAATACTTAAACCAAGTAACAGCTTTAATCAAGAGGCTAATGTCATGTTAAATCACTGAATTGTTTAAAAAGGAAAGAAGTAAGATTGATCCTGACACTCACTTTACATAATAACCACAAAATATAATTTTTTCATGAAAGATTAACTACATTTTTCTACTATGTTTATGTGTGTGTCTTCGAATCAGTGTTGACTGCTGGCAATTGAAAACTAGTCCCTGCTGTTTTCTTGGCAAGATTTGGGGGAATTATTTGCCATTGCCTGCTCCTAGGGTTGAGAGAGGGGGACTGGCCCAAAGTCACTCAGCTGGATTTGTGCTATCATGAAAATAAATGATTAGGACCTTTTGTTTTGTTTTGAGGACTTTGGAAAATCTAATGGGAAGTAAAGCTTGCATGTATTCACACTGTTATTTAAGAAGTAATGCATATTTTTCCATTAATGTTGAGCATTAGAAATGTTAAATAATTGGAAATTCTTTCAGTGATACATAATTTAACCAATGAATTCAGCACCTATTTTGTTTCATACAGAGTTCCGAATTTTCAGATTAATGACTCACAACTGCACTATTGTATTTAAAACACAAGAAAAGGAAACATATTTACAAAAGCCTAGAGATCCTAATTGTTCCACAAACACAGCTATCACGCAAATTTCAAATACTTCCCATACTGTTTCTAATTCTGAGAACGCAGGCTGTGGTACGCCACAGGCTTTTTTTTTTAATCAAAAATATTTTTTTTCCCCTTTTTTTGTCTAGGTTACAAAGATGGGGAATTTAACTGGGCTTCATATTTGAAGACCTGCAAATCTCAGGCTGCCCCCAAAAATCTTTTCAAGATCCTAAGCACAGTGAGTAACAACAACCAGTTTTTAGTTTGTCTCTTTCGGGTCCTTTCTAAAACAGGTATCAAGGTGCCTTTGGCTAAGAATCAAAACAAAACCGCTGAGAAAGAAGGGAGCAAAATAAAATAGGAACTATTATCTCTCACATTATATTTAGAATTCAGAGTTTATTGCCTGTATTTGTTTGTTTAGAAGTCGGAGTTTATTGGTTTGTGTTTATCTGAGCAGAGGAGTAAATTAGCCAAGCACAGCTGGCAGAGAGTAGCTTGCTTTTTATCTCCTGTGTTAACCCTGTTTGCAGAACCTCCGGCATTTGTTCAGTGTTTGAGCTGAAAACATTTATTGATTCATGTTCCTGCTGCTCATCTGAGTATCTTTTTTCTAGTTGCACAACCAGTGTTTTTTCAGGTATTTTGGTTCCTTCGTATTCTACTCTTGTCAAGTAGCCACATTTGTTCACTCATATACCACCTGAGCCAATCCTTTAGATTTCAGCGAATTAAAAAGATATTTTTAACTTTGCATTCAGAGTTTCTCAGCTTTAGGAAGACTTACGATCAAGGTCGCACATCTCATGAAACCAATAGTTCAAATTGTGATTTCTTAAATAAAGCACAAGTCTCACAATCTATTAAGCCAAAATCAAACGTCCTATTTTGATTTAGAATCTTATGTCAATCCAGCAGTAAGATCAGAATTTCTTCAACTCAATGCAGACTTAAATACATCTAATGGCAATTTTCCCCCCTCTGTTTTCTCCAATCCATTAGCCAGTCACACCTTCTGGTTTTCGGGTGGGCATGAAGTTAGAGGCAGTAGACAAAAAGAATCCTTCACTGATGTGTGTGGCAACCATTGCAGACATGTTGGATAATCGACTGCTAGTTCATTTTGACAACTGGGGTAAAAGCTATGATTACTGGTAAGAACAAGAATTTGTAATGTTGGTGAGAGGAATGGGGTATTGCCCAGGATCTGCAGAATGTAAAATCATTTTGAGATAGTGAAACCTCTGGAGCCAGTTCTGTATTCAGTTGTATCCAGCTTTATTCACCATTTGGTTTGTTGAAGTTCTCATTGTAAGCCTAACATGAAATATGTGCAGCATTCCATCCAGATAACTATACTTTGGACCACGTAGCTTGTCTACAAGTTGTAATGAATAAAGAATTAAAATGTAAATTTAGTTTGCTATAATGTAGAAATATAAATTCCAATCGTATAGCTTACCATGTATGAGATAATACAGGAATATACAATTTATTGATAGAAGAGAATATTTGTAGCTCAGAGTTGAACTGTGAGGTCCTTGGTGCTCTCTGAGTTTGGTGCTTTTCTTGCAAACATTTCATTACCAAACTAGGTTCCATCATCAGTACATTGCTTTACTGCAAGAAAAGCACCAAGCTCAGAGAGTACTATATGCAACTTAAATTGGCTCAAGAATCTGCTTGACAGATGTTTGGGACAATAAAGGGTAAAATGGGTATTTTAACTTTCTGGAAGTCGAATTTTCAGTTAGAGCCTGTTAAAGCTCCGTATATTTCATAAATACAAAAAAATCACTCTAACTCTGGATTACCGATTACCGATCTTGAAGGCTACAAAAGAGATGCCATTGGCCTGCCCTATTGCATCCTTGATATTAATGTTCAGCATAGAAACGTTAGGCAAAGTTTGCATAGCTGTATTTCATCCTGTATATACCTTTGGTGCAGGTGTGATGCAAGCAGTCCATATATTCGACCTGTTGGTTACTGCCAAGAAACTGGAACGCTCTTAACAACACCAGCCGGTAGGTTAAAAGCACATCATTTTCAGTCACTATGAAAGTACCTGCAAGGAATTTATCAGCTGCAGCAGAATTATGTTATGATACTTATTTCAGTCACTCTGCTTACACTGAGGAAGTCCTACTTACCTGTAGTGCATGTTCTACAGATATTTTAGAAACTATGTGTCCCAACCAAATCTTGAATCCTTGGAAGTGCTAGACAAATTTTGGCTCATGTAAATTGTCTGGGAGTTTTGGCAGTAATAGATTAGCAAAAGTATTTATACAAGGAGAATGCAGGACTTGAAAACTTTCTTCAAAAGAGTCGGATCTTAAGAAAAGAGGAAGATTGACTTCATCCATTAAGTGGTTCAGATTTACTGGCACAGTTTGGTTAGAGCCTTAATTGTGTCGCTTGCCATATTTCTGTAGATATTCCATCAATCGCTGTAGTCATCTGTCTTGCTAATGACTGGAGTGCTAATCTCACTTCACCTTCTAGTAAGACTAGAATGCTAGAATGATGCTAGGAATGGTTAGTGGATCAAGAAGAAGGGGCGAGCAAAGAGCATGCTGGCACAAAGCTGAACATCCAAGAACATCAAAGCTGACACAAAGATGAACATCCAATAACTGAAAGAAGCTGTGCTTGACAGGGTAGCATGGAAAACACTTCCTATAAATTATAGCATATAAATTAAATAAAGTCACCAAGAGTCAGACATGTCTGAAGAATTAGGTTAAACTACTAATACAGGCTCTTGTAAATAGGGAATACCTTCTAAGATACCTTAGATGCTGCTATTTGATTGTATAGAATTTTGGTATGCTTTTTCCATCTTTGATCTTCTTTCAGACAGTTACCATCAGTCCATTGGCAGCTTTGAACTTCAAGCTTGAAACCTCCTCCTGAGTTTAGAAATCTTTTGGAATATGTTCCTTGATTTTCCATGTCTATTTTCATCTTTCATATCTTCACAAATGTCATACTCTTCTGGTCTCTTCTAACAGTTCTTTGAAATTCTTTCAGTTCCTTCCTAAGATATTTCTCTTTCTTGTTTTTGGTTCTGATTCTGCTTTTTTTCTGTTTCTTGATCTCTGATTGTTTGATTTCATGCCACATTTGTTCTGGTTTCCACTCAGTGAGTTCCTGTGGTTTTTTTATAGAAGTAATTCCTGATGTTTTCCTTGAAAATGTTAACTCCAGATCAGATGGTGGAAGCTAGTTTTCTTCTTCCACTTTAACTTGACTTAAAATTTGCAAACAAGCAGAGTGTGATCTATTCCACAATCAGCTCCTGACTGTATCTTTGTTAATTTTTTCCAATATTGTACCAATATTGTAGTCAATTTTATTCTCTGTATTCTTTTGGTTGTTTGAAAGCTATTAACAATGAATAAATCATTGACTTGGCAGAAACGGGTAAATTTCTATTTCCCTGGCACGTACTCCAAATATATTTTTCTCCTTACTTTTTCTCAGTTTAGCATTCCAGTCTCCAACCACTAGCAACGTATCATAACAGGGTTGTTGTTATAAGGAAAATAGAAGGAGGGAGAAGTATTATGTACATTTGGCTCCTTGAGTTACCTATAAAGTATTAAACGCAGGATAAAAATCAAATAAATATCTTTTTTATTTTATTTATTTTTTATTTAAAATTAAATGTATATATATCTTGCATGTTCAGTCAATTTCAGATTGAACTTGATTATAAAACTTATCAACAAACTCTTCTGCTTCAGTGGGTGAAGCATAAACATGGATAATAATTGGATCAAAGATTCACTACAGTGAAGTCTGAGATATTATAGAAGCACTGAGGACACTATACCCAAATTGTGTCCTTGAGATACCCTTCTTTTTTTTTTTCTTTTTCATGCCCTGAGTAAGTAAATGATCTTTTTAATGGAAAGTGCCTGATTCCAGTCCATTTCAATTTGCTGATGTCTAAGAGTCAATATCCCATTGATTCATTTCATCTTTCACCGTATTGAACGTTTCCATGTTGATGCTGATTTATTGGTTGGTTGCTTTGTTGGTTGGTTGATACAATTTAAAGGCCATCCAACTCCCAGGGAAATTTACGTTTCACATTCCTACTATTTTAAAACAAAAAAAGATAAAGGAGTCTCTCCGGATTTTACTTTGCTAGTTGTTGCCGACTGTAAGGTGTGGTGCTCATCTCCGTTTCAAGGCCATTGAGCCAGCACTATCTGAAGATATCTCCATGATCAGGTGGCCAGCATGTCATCACGGAGCACCGTTACTTTCCCGCTGAGGAAGTACCTATTTATCAACTCACATTTCCATGCTTTCGAAGTGCTAGGTTGGCAGGAGCTAGAGCGAGGACAGGAGCTCACTCTGACGTGTGGCACTCGGATCTCAAAGCTGGACTCCGGCTTTCAGCCGACAAGCCCAGCATCTTAACTGCTAGGCCACCATGCTGCTGCATTCTTACTATAATTTGGTACTTATTTATTTAAAAATTTTATTTGCTGCCCATCTCTTATCCAACAACTCTGGGCTATTTGCAGCTTCCGTGGTCTTCAATGAAATTGAGTTTGACACCCCTGCTCTAGACCAAACTAGCTCTCAATTAGCACTAAAATGATCGTCTGCCACCAGCATCTTACAATGTTGCTGTCTGATTTAAGTGCTTTAATTGGTCAGCTGGGATGAATGACCTTCACACCTTGGGCGACCTTGCTTGATTACATACTGTTGGCATATTCTCCCCGTATTCTTTGCTCATCCTCCCAGAAAGACCCCCATCCCACCTGCCATGTTGAGCATAGAACAACTTGAAATGGAATTCTCTTGGAAGTTTTAAATACATTTGCATCCTAAAAGAGCTTTAAAAACTATCCCTAGTTGCAGTGTTTGGTATAGAGAATACCTATTTAAGACATTCTTTAAATCCAGCTCTTTATAGAAAGATAGTGGTGGAAATTCCTTGTCAACCTCTTAGCATTTGTGATGCTACTTCTGTTATTGCTCATTGATGTACCTCACAAATCAACAACTTAATATGCAACACTAAAATGGCCTCTCCACATCAGAATTGGAATTGATTTCTGTTCTTATTTTCCTGCTCTTACTCTCTTTTCCCCTCACATTCCATTTCTCTCCCGACAAACCATAATTTATAGCTTTGGTTGTAATTCTGATTTAGGAGGAAATATGGACCATCAGTCTCCGTTGCAGATGCAGTGACAAGCGAATGGTTTGCCAGAAAAAGAGAGGCATTGGGAAGCATAGGGAGGGAGACAGTATACTTGAATGCAAGTTTTGTTTGCGTAGTTGCAAAGTGGAAGCCTACAATAATTAAAAACAAGTGAACAATCACATAATGGATGTCTTTTTATGATGTTATTTTACTGCTTAAGTTGTTCTGCTCTACGGCAGCAATTCAGCAAATCTAACCCAAGCCTCACATAATGTCGGCATGTGATTTCAGAAGCTCAGTTCTTATCACAGCCATCCAATAATTAACTAGTTTTACAAGGATAGGCGTAAACTGAGGATCCTCTGAAATCTCTTTGCAGAATACAAAGATTTCAAAACCTTCTCATGGGAGAAATATCTGGAAGAAACTGGTTCTCAGGCAGTACCAGCAAGAGCATTTAAACTGGTTGGTCAAGAGTTTTTCTGTTTTTTTTGTTTTGTTTTTATATTGAATGAACCGTATCGCTGAATGATGTAATTGCGTTTTTATACTATCTCCTAAATAACCATGGTCGGGGCACATTTATTTTGATTATGGTTGTCATCATTGTTATCAATTTCCCTATCGTATTAGAAAATATCTAGATAAATTAGTTGGCAATCTTGACCTTAAGTGCCTGTTACCAATATAATACACATGCCGGAAGAGAAAGTTGGAAGCACCCGTCTCTGCAATTGAACAAGCTAATTTGTTGTGACATACAAAAAAAATGAGAATTGAATCGCCATATTCACAAATTGGCCCAGTTGCATGTAACAGCAAATTGCAGTTAAATTAAAGCAGAAAATAAGACATTTTCAATCTTTTCTTGAAATGTGTGATGGGGAGGTGGGTCATTGCCCCCGCCTTGTTCCATTAATGCCAGGATATGATGTAGTGAAGTCTTCAAATGTGCCCTTTAAGTGATATAGGTATCATCCTTAGTTGTCTCTGACTCCTTATATAATTTATTTTATAGCGCCCAGCTCATGGATTTCAGACAAAAATGAAACTAGAAGCAGTAGACAAAAGAAACCCCATGCTAATTAGAGTGGCAACCATAACTGAAAAGAATGACCATCGTGTCAAGGTATGGAAAGTGAAACCTGGTTTTATTTTCATTCTTCAGGTGAAGGTGAACTGCAAAGCCAAAGCCAGTCAGCCTCCTTTATTTTGGGGTGGCTGAGAGCAGGGAAAGAAAATAGAATTTGCTTTGGCTTTGTTCTCCAAGGAACTTAAAGTTGGGTTTATTTCTGTTGCTGAGCCAGCGGGAGTAATCAAGCAGGGAATTAGTCTGGAATCATTACGTAGGCACATAAAGGCAAGGTTCAACACCCCCCACACCCCCCAAATGCCGTTGAACCTTATCTAGTCTGGCCCAGGTGCAAATTGCCAGTCTGGGAAGATTCCTGTGAAATAGGCATTGAGCAATAAAGTAGTTAATTGAACTCTTCACATGAGGATCTGGTTTTTCATGCCTGAAGATTTCTATGCCAGGAGGTTCAGTGCCAGGAAAAAAAAACCCCACTCTACCATTCCTTCAGTTACACTGACAGCTCTGAGGTTCCTATGTTGTAAATAGGAAGGAATCTGGAGGCATGGAACTGTAGCGATCTAAAGGCTAAATCTAGTAATCTAAAGAGCTACTTTATTGTTTTATCATTATTCATTGATTGATTGTCAAAGTCAGATATGGACTAGTCTGGAGCCAGCAGAGACATTACTGAGTTAGATGGGCCTATAGTATAATAGGAATCTCCCTCTGTTAAGTCAGTAGTTGGATTCTTTTCTTTGTTCAGCTACCAGAAAACTGGGTTAGGCCCAGTTCCAAAAGAATCATGGGTGTAAATGCGAGTTACAGGTAGTCCTCATCTTACGACTGCAATTGAGCCCAACATTTCTCTTGCTAAGCGAGACAATTGTTAAATGAGCTTTGCCCCGTTTTACAACCTTTCTTGCCACTGTTGTTAAGTGGATCGCGGCAGTTGTTAAGTTAGTGACACGGTTGTTAAGTGAATCTGGCTTCCCCATTGACTTTGCCAGTTAGAAGGTCGCAAAAGATGACTCCAGGACATTGCAACAGTCATAAATACGAGTCAGTTGCCAAGTCTCTGGATTTTGATTACCTGACCGTGGGGATGCTGCAACGGTCGTAAGTGTGAAAAAACGGTCATAAATTGCTTCTTTCGGTACCGTCGTGACTTCAAACTGTCACTAAACAAAGGGTTGTACATTATACTACCTGTATAAAGTAAACTTTACCTATTATCCCTTTCCAATCTGTTTTATTAAGGTACACTTCGATGGTTGGGATCATGCTTTTGATTTTTGGGTTGATGCTGACAGTCCGGATATTCATCCCATGGGCTGGTGTGCCAAAACTGGACATACCTTGCAACTCCCACCAGGTAAGAGGAGAAATAACCGGGGGTGGTGGTGGTGTTTCCTCCCTCTCCGTCTGGATCTAGTAATTTGGGAAAAGACGGAAACAAGGTTTACTCCTGAACTGGCTTTGTTTTTCTAGGGACTTCCAATGCAGCATCATTGCCAGCAGGACAAGCATGCCCTACTCCTGGTTGTCAGGGATTGGGTCATGTCAGGGGACCCAGATACGGAACTCATTACACGTATGTATTTCCTGAGAGTTGCAGGGCAGATTTCCAGAGGAGCGTGTCTCCTGTATTTAAAAACAGCACACCGCTTCAGTCAACTGTAAATACAAATGTGGATCTTAGTTCTAAAGTGTTGTGTTGTAGCTCCCTCTTGTGATTTGTATTTGGCTTCCCTCGACCGCCAGGCAAATAACTAGCATGCTAGAAAAACGGTGTCAACATCTGTCTACCAGTTAGGGCGATTCACGTGATTATTTGCTAGCTCTAAAAATGTAAAGTCCCACGGTGATCTTCTCGTAGTTATTCCAAGAGGTGGGGAGAAGCTGGAATGGCTCAAAACAATAGCCCTATGTTTTTCCTTGCTTTCCCCGTTTGCCAAATTTAATAGAGAATTGCTCCTTGCTTTAGAGAAGAAGTTGTGTGTTACAGATTCTTCTCTGATGATAGTAATATATGGTACGAGAGAGAGAGTGAGTGTGAGTGCACACCAAGGTCTGTGTAGTGATTTTAAGAAAAGGTCCAGTAGAAATATGGTGGCATGGATGATTCTATAAATGATAGAGATCCTCCTTGAGAAACTTGAATCCTATTATTTTCAGCATGGAAAACTTCACTGATGGTTATGAAGAGAGAAAGCCAAAATCTACTGTTTTATTCTCCTGCTCCTTTCTTCTAAATTTATTCAAAGCCATTTGTTAAATCATTCTTCTCTTAACTCTTCATGCATGCTGCCTCTAGCTTGACCTTTTGATGCCTTTATTCTATGCAAGGTTTTGCTTTTATTTAATGTTGCTCCCAGCTCAGCCAGATTCTCAGCCTTCCTAAAGAGCACTTGTTTTCTTTTCTTCTCACTAGGTCTGAAACGCCCTTCTGTCTATAGAATTTCTCATTTAGTAAACAATTTGATTTCCTTCCCAAGCTCCATTTGCCTACCGATTCTGCCATTATTTTGCTCTTGCAGGATTGATGTGTTATATATTAGCTTGTTTATTTAAGGTAGCCTTCTGTTAAAAAAAATAATCAGCAGCATATTTTTGCTATGGAAACATTGTTTTGCTTTTGATGTAGGTTAATTGGCTGCCCTTATTCCGAAACCAGTCGTACCCGAGAGAGTTTGTTACAGGATCGCCTTGGTGGAGAAAAACCATCACCTGGTAGCATTGCTCCCAAACCCAAGAAATCTGATATTTCGGCACAACTTACAGATTTGCAAGAAGATTCTCCACAGTCCAGGTGAAGCTGCAGATTGCATCCTAAGACCTGTTTACTGTTGGTCGTGTTTTATTAAGCTTTTATTTGGTTTGACCTACAAAAGATTTTAGCCATTTTGCTGGGTTTTATTCTCTCGTGTCTGTAAATTTGGTTTGTAAAGTTTGGCAAAACTTTACATTCCTTTGAGCTGGATTTTTGTTTTGTTTTGTTTTGTTTGCAGCACTGTTCTTCTCTGTGCTTCTTTGGCATTTGGTAGAAAGTGTGCATTCTAGCTGGGTAAATTGAAATGGTGCAAAGCAATTTTTCTCAACCCCGCAGACCACTGGGGGGCCATGATGTCATCACAGAAGGTCCTTGAAGGCTTGAAGAAATTTTATGATTTTAAATCTTGAGTTAAGTCTTGTGGATCCGTGGCCATGATCTGTGGCCACATTTAAAAGGGGTCTGGGGGTGAAGAAAGGGTTAATAACCATTGGTGTAAAGTCTACAGAGTTCAAACTTTGTTGCATGGTGGAATGTTTATTCCAGTATACTTATATCTGAAATACAAGATTCCCTCAAAGAACTTAATGAGATGAGACTGACATCTGAGCCAGACCTTATCAATCTAGCCGTATGCATGAAATTCTCCTGGGCCCTGTTCTCTAGATAGATGGTTTGGAAGTGACAGATATGGATGGATGTATATAAAATGCGTATTTTTCTTATCAGAAAGTCATCCACGCAAGAAGGAGAGAGGTCAGGGAGAAGCAGTGTTCATAGTTTTTCTGAACAGTCTGAGACCAGCCAAGAGAAAGACTGGGCCGAAGGGGAAACACCTACCGTTACTAAAATCAAAGCAAAAGGGTAAGCAAAATGTTTCAATCAGTCCAACCTATCCAGCAGGTAAGTTTGAAGAAAGTTTGGAAATAGGTGGGCTGCAGATAGGAAGAGGACTTTATTTACAAATGCATGGACTCATTCATTCAATGACACAAATGCATTCAGTGTGCTCAAATGCATTCAGCGGGTTTATATTCAAACAATCTCAAAATAAATTCCAGTTGCTTCCATCAGTCCTGAAGCCTGTAAAAATGACCATGCTTTTGTTTACTTGTTTTGATCAAATGCTGATTGAAATAAACCTTAACGCAGCTACCGACCACAGTATCCCCTGTCAGTCTTTGCAGTGCCGTCCTCAGGAAATATTTTAATGGTTATACAGGTAGTTCTTCCCTTACAACCACAAATGAGTCCAACATTTCCATTGTTAATCAAGACAGTTAAGTGAATTTGCCCCATTTTACAAAGTTTCTTGCCAGAGTTCTTAAATGAACCACTGCAGTGGTTTAAGTCACTAGCACGGTTCATTGAATCTGCTTCCCCGTTGATTTTGCTGGTCAGAAGGTTGCAAAACTGGGACCTTCCTGGGGCCCCACAACCATCGTAAACGCATACCGCTTGCAAAGCAGCCAAATTTCGATCATGTGATCATGAGGATGCTGCCATGGTCCTACCGTCTGAAAACCGGTCATAAGTCCCCTTTTTCAGTGTTGTTGTAACTTTGAACAGTCACTAAATGAATGGTTGTAAGTCGAGGGTTACCTGTACTTCCTGGATAAAAACTCACTCTCTTTTTTTAAAAAAAACAACAACTGTAATACTTTCTTGTGTTAACACCCAAATTTGATTTTGCAGGATTGGCTGTTCACATAGCTATATAAAGCTGCAGCTAGTGAAGCAAGAGGCCGATGGGGGAAAAGGTCAGTGTTAGTGCCTGTTGAAACTATTGTGAATGTCTGCGCTGATGGATTCTAAATATTGAATAAGGGGGTTCCATGATAACTAGAACCCCGTTATTTTGCTCCTTCGTTCTAGTCTGCTTTGATGCTTCTTCCTTTCTTGAATTGTAAGGGCCACGGTTCTCTTGAAGATGCACCTGAGAGGAAGTGCTCTGTTTCTGCCAGCAATCAGAAAAAAACAAATTCAGTCCCCAGAGAATTTTGTCTTCCTTACGAAGATGCTGCTGCTTGAATTTGGGATTTGTTTAGACTTGGTTTCGAGTAGGGAAGCAAAAAAGGGGGATCTATAATAAAATGCTGCTGGGTATTCCTAGCTCTTAATGCTGGGAGGTTCTTTTAGGGAGTCCAATCAACCTGTAGTATTATCAGATATCCCTCTTTCCCCCCCAAAAAAATTCCCAATTCTCGGCTTGAGTGAAACACATCCCCTTTTTCTGTTTTTAATCCTTCCCATCACGTTGCCCTTCATAATCTCTTCACCTGATTTTTAAATTGCCCCAAATGTGCTTCTGATTGAGATACGTTATCCAGGCCTAATTGTCAACCAGCATGCAGGTAGTCCTCGACTTACAACTGGTTGCTTAATGAACGTTCAAATTTATGATCTACCTGGGATTTATGACCCAGATTCAAAATTCCCACACTCCCTCCCTTGTGGTCATATGACCACACTTTGGGCGCTTAGCAAATGGCCACATTTACAGCCATTTGCAACATCCCATAGTCACGTGATCACATTTTACAGTTTGGCAGTTCCGGATTTCAGCAAAACCGTGCCATAGCAAAGAATCGCTTAACAACCACTGCATTTGCTTAATAACGTTGCCATTCACACTTACGACTGCAGCGTTCCCTTAACGACCACTGTAAAATCGAGTTGATCACATGGCCAATTCCGTTTAATGGCAATCTCAACTTAACAACATGGGCATGCTCCATTCCGGTTATAACTCGAGGGCTTCCTACACTAAGATGTGTCATGTTTTTACCCTGTGGGTCATTCTGACAGAACGCTCTTTAATAGTATTGGTTCAGCTCATTTTATGACCCAGGCCAGGTGTGAATCTTTTAAAACAGAGTTCCCCAAACTTTCTGGGTTGGCAGCCCAGAGGGGAGGGCAGGCTGCCTTTACGTGGGCATGCGTGCGCATGAACAAGACCGCCTGCGCAGTGCTCACAGCGATGGTAGCGTCCGTGTGACACGGCGATGGTGGCAGCTGCGTGGCACTTGTGGCAATGCCAGCACGAGCGGGAGTGCGCACGCATACTCGCGCATGCACTAGCCAGCCGCTTGATGGCCAATAGGTCGCAGCCCACAGGTTGGGGACCCCCGTTTTAAAACACCTGGATTATTTTAAAACTAGGAGCGAAGAAGTGAAAAGGAGCGAAGGGGCAAGCGACAATCCTTTCCTGTTGCCAGTAGATGTCACCAGAGCTGTTTCCAATCAGTGGATCCTGGAAAGAAAGGGGGGAAAAAAGTCCCAGCTCTCAGCTACATTGCCTCCTTTTCGTCCATACGTGGAGGAGGAGAAGCCGAAACCCTAATTAGCCAATATTGTCAATCAAGGAAGGGTTGCTATGCTGTGTCCATCAACACTTCCTCTCCTTCGTTCTACCTAGAGCCAGGCCCCTGGTTCTTACCGCAGTATGAGACAGCAAAAACCAAATGATTTCACATACGTCACATCGGAGGGAAGGGGCGAGGAGGGGCAGAGGGAGAAAAGATCGAACTGCTTTCCGTTTCTTAGCATCTCCGGTCCTTTCACCCATGGGGAGCCATGCTAACATCTGGATGAAGCTCCCTGACCATGGAGTCTTGTCTCCTGGGAGCCGGCCAGTGCCTGTCATTATCTGGCACGCTGAGTGCTCTTAGCCGGCTGGGAACAGACCGTAAGCTGGAATGGTGCCATTAATTTCCAGCTGAAGATGCAGTCACCCAGCCGCCTCCTCTCTGGTAATAGGTTGCTGGCAACTCCTCCGGTGTTAGCATCAGGACTTTCTCTAACAGCCACCAGAACAACACAGGGTTCTGGTTATCCCCCCCCTTTTTTTTTTTTTTTTTTTTTGTGGGGGGGAGGTGGGAGGGATGTTCTGAAGAAAAGTGATTTCTTGATTTCCAAAGTGCACCTGAACCAGGACTAACAGATTTATTTTTCCTTCCTTTCTTCTCTTTCTCTCTCTCTCCCTCCCCACCTCCATCCCTAACCTCCCTGACAGACACTGCCTTTGCTCTGCAGCAGACCCTCCACCAGTCTGTCTTCATGCCTTCCCTCTCTGCCAATCCGAGCCACCGTCTCCATCTCTGCTGGGAGCAGCACTGCAAACTGCTGCCGGAGGTCTCGGGCCTCACCGCTAAGAATGTGGCCAAATGGAGCGTGGAAGAGGTAAGTTCTGCTTTTCTTTTCTCTCTCTCTTTCTCTCTCTCTCTCTCTCTCCCTCCCCCCTCCC